>ML781265.1:1331604-1342232 GCA_009831015.1 Picea engelmannii
TAATGTTATTTACAATAAGATTGAAATCTTTATGTCCATGAGGTGTAGAACAGTCGGTGACAGAGTGTATTGTTAAGGCACTCTGTGATGTTAAAGTCACTGGTTCGAAACCTGCGGGGACAAAAAATCCAACCATGTTAAGGGTTGGTGTGGCTCAGGCCAGGTGCGATCCCCAGGTGATTTTGACGGCTTAGATGATCCTGAATCGTGGTTTCTCAGCCACATGCTAGTCCTACAGGTCATGGAAAAACTAGCAAAAAAAATAAAAATTGAATCTTTTATAAATTTTGAAAAAAATAAAATATTTTTATTTCCATATGCCTATGTTTTAATGCTCAGAGTAGAAACCATGACATAAAAGCCTATCATATCTTCACAACATATAGCCATTGGATCAATTTTTTTCAAATTCGGGTCATGGATTTTGGTTGAGCGCATTTTTTATTCAACTTATCAATGATTTTGTTTTCTTGATCTACAAAACCTGGTAATATCAGAGGCACCTCATTTTACATTTCTTGTATCATAAGATAAAAGGTTCTTTTTCATTTGTGTTTATGATCCATGAACATCAAAAACTTGGGAATGATCAATGGAAGCACGATATGAAAATGATAAAGGGGTGCATCATTAAGATCGTGTAAAATGTTTGTACCGAGATAAAGACAAAATTTGATGATGATGCGAAAATGACAAATCCTTTTGCATTGTTGAGAAGATTTTTAAGAGATTTTATAGAGAGTCAGATCTATCCAAATCATTGCATGGTTTATAAATTACAAATTTTCAATTTTTTTTATCATTTCAATGTTTTGAATAGGGTTTCGAAAGATACATAAAACTGACTGACGAAGATTCTCAAAAAAATCCATCCTCAAGTGTTCCCCGTGATGCATAAAGTGGTCGAAGGATATTCCAAAAATGAATGGCAGAAAGCATGCTCTAATGTGGTGGGAAATCAACATCCATATAGGCATACACATAGTTGATATTTTTATACTATCTGGTCTTTTAATGTTGGTTACAGGAAGTTCGTCAGTGCAGAAATATCGAACGAATTCCTTACCAAGCATTAGCGAGAGAGAAAGGTGGGCGTTAGCGAGCAATTGATAGGAGCGGAGCCAACCTCTAACTGAACGAATAAACCTACCTATCAGGAGTGTGCGAGGGATTATGGAAAGAACTTTTTATATATTTTATTAACAACATACCTTTGAATTAGAGAAGGGGAACATCAAAGAAAATCGAAGATGGAAACATTGGAGAAAGGATTGAGCTTCAATTTTGTTTTGAACGCTATGTTGTATTTGCTTATTTTCCCCTTTTGAAAATAAATCATCATAGAGTTATAAAACTTAAAAAGTCAAAGAAAACTTAAGAAACCGAAAAAAAAATTGGCTCTTACTCAACGGTGATAAGACATATGCAACAGAACTATATTTAAGCCCAGAGCTTGGCTATTCACATTTATTAAAACATTGATCAATACATTACACATCTCCATGTTTAGTAAGAAGAAGACATGTTGGTGATGCCCCATCAACTAGTGACGTTCAGGTTGGTAAGAATAAGACAATTGTCAAACTCCCTTGTATGTTATGCAAAGGTGATCATTATTCTCACCTTTGTCCTCGCATGGACGAGGCTTCTTCTCTTTTGGAAAAAATTCAACTTCCAAAAGGTTATCGTAAGCTTTCCCCCAACCCATCATTAGTTGATGGACTGGTTAATTCGGTTCCATCCTCGGTCAATCTGGTTGATCAGGTGGTCAATCTAGTTTCATCCTCGGTTGAACCACTCACCAAATTAGTTGATTCGGTTTCGTCATCAATCATCCCTACTCTTCATCAAAAGAGTGTAACCTAAGTGGTCGATCCATTTCCACCCTTCAACCCCATTCTCCCCTTGGAGAATGAAACCCAAGTGGTCGATCTGGTTCTATCATCGATCAATCCCACTCCTCCTTTGATGAGTGCCAAAGTGGATGATCTAGTCCCTTCCTTGGTTAGTCCCACCCTTCCTTTGAAGAGTGCCTGGGTGGTTGATCCGATCCCATCATTGGTCAATCCCACTCTTCCTCTGAACAGTGCCTGCATGGTCGATCCGATCACATCATCAGTCAATCCTACTCTCTCTCTAGAGAGTAAACCTGATACTGCCCACATTTTTCTCATTGATACAGAATCTACCATGCTGGGGGGCATTCCTCATTCTCCCGTGAAACCCCCTCTAAGTAACGAGGCCATCCTTTTCTATTGGGGTGCACTAACAGGACCTCGTCTTCCCTCTCACATTCCTTTCTAGATTACAGTACAGGTTTGTGGTTGGGACGTTCCTCAAACGTTGATAGATGAAGGTGTGTCCATTAGTATGTTGTCCTATGTTGCTTGGCACACTTTGGGTTGTCCTCAGCTTGTGTCGGTTACACAGACTCTGTTAGCTTTTAAAAGAAGAACTAGTCAACCTTTAGGGACCCTTCCTCAGTTTTCAGTAACTTTGGGAGGGAAAAATGTCTTTATTGATGTCATGGTATTCCGAGACCCCTTGATTTCGCTTTACTCCTTGGACGGGATTATGTCTATTCCATGAAAGATATCGTGTCCACTTTTTTTAATGTGATATCTTTCCCTCACGATGGAAGAATTGTGACTATTAATCAACTTTCCTTTATCGGTCCTGACTAGATTACCTCCCTGAATGGTTCTTATAGGACGATAGTATCACCCCCACCGCATGTCAATTATATGGCATTGTCTCCCATGACTTCGACTCCCGATGATTTGGATCCGGTAGTTGACATAGTGATATTTTCGATAGGGTTATTGGAGCCTGATCTCCTTACCCCTGTCGTAGCCCTCGACATGTGTTCCTTCCAGAGTGATTTTCTTCCATCCAGTGAAGATCTCTTGGAAGCCATGACTGAGTTTTGTCCCTTGACATGGTGTCCTTCCAGAGTATTATTCTCTTGGAAGCCATGATCAAGAAGAGTCCACGAGCATAGTTTCTCTTCTCTATCTTAAGCTCGTTAAAAAATGAAACAGAGGTCATGAGCACAGTTTCTCCTCTCTGTAGCAAGCTTGTTAAAAAATGAAACAGAGGCCTTGAGCATAGTCTTCCTCTCTATAGCAAGCTCATTCAAAAATGAAACAACAATCTAGAGATTGAACCTAGAGCCCTGAGCATAGTTCTTTTTCTGTGTCAAGCTAGTTAAAAAATGAAACAATCACCTCTCTTGAACCTTATTTTCATTCACTCTTATCCTTTTTCTCCGTCTAGTAGAGAAAGTGGTGACAACCTCACAGTCGGTGAATGAATTGAATCTTGGAGGGCATCTCTCCAGCCTTTGATGATCATTCTGGAGTTAAGACACTAGCTTTCAAGATGGGGGCATATCGAGCTTGGTCTTTGTTCTTTCTCATGCTCGAAAAAACATGAGAATGTAACCGAGTAGACTTTTATCACTTTTTTGGACTCGCATAGATATAAGACAAAGGAACCCCTTGGAATTGTCTTTGAGCTCTTTTCAGACTCTCTAAAAATGAAAATATTTCCGAGTGATCTTGCTTCCTTTCCCACTCGTTAAAAGGTTTGAAAGGGCGTCTTCCGAGTGATAATTTATCTCTTTTTCGGCGTTGCGATACTAACATTACGAAAAAGGACAACATTGGAGTCATCTTTAAGTTGTTTTTAGACTCTCTAAATATGAAAAACCACTGATTTTACCTTCTCTGGACTCGTTAAATGATCATACATTGAAGGGCCCATATGGGACCGAACCCTTACTTCTTCCAGTTCGTTAAACAAATGAAGATGGACTTACAGAAGGTGAGTCATATCGAGCATGCTTTACCCTCCTCGAGCTCATTAAATTAAAAAGAGGTTTATAGGTTCTTTCATAGTGCAAGATATTAGATATTATTTTCGGGATTAACTATGTATTGTAAGTCATTAATATATGATCCATATCCATGAGTATTAGTCGCAACTGACCAATAATTCTAATGATTTGAATAGTCCACTTAGAACCCATTGCATTGGGTGATGCTCACGGGGGTGAAGAAGTGGGATTGAAACCAACAAAATGAATCGCATAGCATCAATCATCACTTCTGGGGCTTACACCCAGTAACCAGGACTTCCCAAGTGGTCACCCATCTTAAGATGCCTTTGGCTCAAGTGCGCTTAATTGTGGAGTTTTCCCCACAATCAAGCCCACTTAGCTTGCTACTCGTCTATCTGGATGGGGGAAAAATTGAAAGAAGCAAGCCAGACAATTTTTGAGAACACTGTACCAGTAACTCTTACGGTCACCCTTGAACATGGCACTTTGTCTTTGCATGAATTTTAATCTGTTGAACTGAGCCTATCCTATGAGTTTCTTTTACTCCTTTGGGTCACCTGACAAAAGTCACAACATCCACTGCATTATCAAGTTTTGGTCCATGTCACGTTTCTGCTGATGTGCCTCAGTGTTCAAGGGAAGTATCTGCCTCGGGAGTCAACCATCACAAATATCCTATTTCAATACCTGTGTCAATCCATGTTCATTTGATGTACCAATTACATCTTTGTCTCAGTTTCATGTCGTTGATGGGGGATACATCAAGGCCCTCCTTTGACGAGTCTATTCATGATGACTTCAACACATTATCTAGGAACTAGACTTAGAAACCGGTTAGTACTTTGGGACTTGTATGCCTCAATGGTAGGCCTCCTCACATTCGATAGTGGGTTTACATCATTGACCCCTGATCGGATGATTCCATAGATGTTCGACTTCAGCTAATTCATTCACATTCATCAGTATGTATTAGAATACCTTGGGAATCATTGACAACAATGGTGATCTCCCTCGCACTTGTTAACAGTTTACATCATTGACCGGTAATCAAGTGGTTTCTGCCATGTTCAACATCAGGACATCTATTCGCATGGTTAGATTCATACTACATCAAGATCAGTAAGAAGATCCTGGGTTGAGTGTCATCACTCTTATGTATACTTTTCCCAGGTTGCGAAGAAGTTCTTTCTTAACTATGACACATATACTATTACATAGATCCACTTTGTATTGGTCATGGCTATGTCTTGTCGTTTCATAGATCCACTGTGTATTCTTCGTGGCTACGATCATTTTAGGTCATAAGAGTATAGATCCACAGTGTATCTTCAATGGCTATACCTTTTGTCAATATAATTATGGATCCGCAGTGTATTTTATGGTGGCCATACCTAAAAAGTCTTTATCACTCAAGCATAGGTATGCCTGCCTTGGGTTTGAAACATGTCATAATATTTGTTTGATGGTTGTGTGCATATTTTTCCAGTTTCTCTGCGTCCATACCCTTGCTCGAAAAAGTCTACAAAGTACTTCAGTCATCCTCGTCTTCTAACTTCATACTTTGGGGGGCAATCTGTTACACCTCAAAATTACTCACTTCGATAGTGTCGCAAGTGTCGTCATTACAAGTGTTATAAATGTCACATCTTGTCTGCAAGTGTCACATCTTGACTGCAAGTGTTGCAAGTGTCACAAACATCATACTATCATATTTCCCATGTCGTTCCTCTAACGACATCACAAAGACACTTAAGACACCTCAAAGGCTAGTTTGGAAGAAGAGAAATCAATTTACAGGAAGTACAAACCTTTTGCCATTGAAAGAACAACTAAAAAATGAATTTTGGAGAGGAGTGTTCCCCTACCCACTGTCAAGGAGTGTTGGCGCTCCCTGAGCCTCTTTGGGGGAGTGTTTGAGCACCCTGTGCACCCTTTTGGGGGAGCGCTACCCTTTTCTGAACAAATTTTGGGTTTGTTGAGGCAAATCAGGGAAGAATCCCTCAATTCCTAAAGGTCGTTGGATTCAAATAGATGGTCAAGGCATGATCTTAGGGAAGATTCTCAACTAAAGGAGATGAATCCTCAACTTGTCCCAAAGATCTCTCAAGTGGTTGGACCTCTCCAAGGTTATATAAGGAGGCCTTCTCATGGTGAAAGGTATAATGGAGATTGAGAACTACATCAAACTTATGATCTTATGAGGGAGATGTCATCAAAGCAATTAGTGGAGATTACTTGAGCAAAGGGATTGGACAAGGAGAACTGGAAGAAGCTGTTGCACCTTCATTCAAAGGATTGTAAGTAATTTTACTTGTTCTCATTAATATACTCAATGCTTGGCCTGTTTCTTTCAAACTTGTGCTTGTTCCATATGAGTTTGTATACAGTAGGTGGATCTATGTTTGAGCTAATCTCAATAGAGTAGGAATTCTTTTGTACCTTTGTTTGTTTTACAGGACCTATCAGGGAGCTCAGGATCGAAACTCAACCTGGACTTTACAAGGACAAACATCGCTAATAAGGTACATATCTTTCTCCTTCTCTTTCATTGATTAGTTTTATTAGATCTAAAAGGAATTCAGTGTCCATGTTAAGCACTTTTTTGTCTTGGCCTTAAGAGTCTAGAGACCAAGAGGGAATCCACTTGTCCACAGGGGGATTCACCTACAACACCATGTGCTAAGATTTTGTCAAACTTTATACAAGTTGAATTGAATACTCTACAACTACCATGAAAAGCACTATAAATAGATCCCAGTAAAAAATACGATTTTGGTTCATTGGACCAAGGTTTTACTTTTAGTGAGTTTTTAGTCGTAGCTAATACAATTTTGGTTTGAAATTTTACATGCAATGAAGCTTCCACGGATCAGATATTAAGTTATGTTGTGTTTCTACTCAAAAGATACAAAAACATTTGAAGTGGTATTTATCTTTAACAAATAGGTAATATTCTTGAAATGGTTTTCATCTTCTAGAAAACAGTTTGGAGCATGTGTTATAGGTATTAGATACATTATAGGGTATTGGAATACAAAGGTGCAACTGCAAAATTCAGTGGAGGAGGGACGACGACATATTGACGGTTACACGGTGAATTTGATAAAGCTCGTTATGAATCATGTTTGAAAATGAGTTTTGGTTAACCTGAATTCACGATGTAAGTTATAAAACCTTTTTAAAAAACAATGGATAAATTGAATTTTATTTTTTAACATAAAAATATTTAAAATTTTTGGAGATTTCATATTTTTTTGTGAAAGAGAATGAGACTTACCCGAGAGAGATAATTGCAGGTTCTAAATTCCATCCAACGCCAAGAAAGTCTCCAGAAATCGAAACGCCCGAAAATTCTCGTCAATCTCGTGGTGCGCCGAATACAAATTCCAGCATGTTGAATACAATTGCCAGCTATGTCAGATTGGTAGCTCATCGATCTCGCAGTGCAGCGGATACAAATTCTAGCTTGTTGAATACAATTGTGAGCTATGCTAGATTGGTAGGTTAGGAATTTAGTTTCCGTATTCCAGTTGTTGTAGGGTAGATCTACCATGCCAGTGTGGAGTGGATTTGGCAGATCTCATGGGGTGAATAACCATACGCAGCAATTGAATGTTGACAACAAGGGGATGAATGGACAGGGTATGGAAATCAATTGTTTTACGGTGAGTGGACAACTTACCGTGATCGAAAAATGGAGACATTGCCTAGCCAACACGCATGACATCCACCATGCATGGGATGGCATGGGATATCCACCATAATCAATAACCATGCAACAACCTCCCAATCATTGGGTTGTTGCATGGCAGATAGCCTCTACCATTATCTAATGAGTTTTATTCATTAAATATGACTTTTTATATTAATTATCCACACACCAACTACTTAATAAACCTTACTCAAAGAAGATAACTCATACATTAACCTCTAAGTACCTCTAGCTAAAAATTTTAAAATATAATCCTTGTTTTTTTCAGTAAATATTATTATCACTAAAATTATTTCCAAAAAAACACTAGTTTGTGTTTAATATATAGAGTACAATTACTACATGGCAACAAAATAAGTATTAATAAATGGTGAAGCTACGAATTTCTTCAGAAGTGGTCGTGGATTATGACATGGATGCCCATTATCCCCTCTATTGTTCATATTGGTATTGGAGGGTCTTAGCTTAATACTAGAATAAAGCAAAGCGACAGGAAAGCTAGTGGGCATAAAAGTGTCTAGAATGATAAGGATCCTCCACATTTTCTTTTTGGATGACATATTAATCATGACAAATTCTACTATAAGTGAATGGGTAGAAATTGATAGAATCATTAAATTTTTCTGCAAAGCATCGGGCTTAAAGGTAAATGAACAAAAATCAAATGTCCTTTATGAAGGGTTATCAGATGTGGACTTAGATCCATACAATATAGTTCTCCCATATAAATTTACAAAAATCTCTACTAGTTTTAGATATCTGGGTTATTATTTGACAACAGGGCTGCAAAAAAGTGTAGACTGGAACTGGTTGATGTCAAAGATGGAAAAAAAATTGATCTCTCGTGCAATAGATAATTATCTTTTGGGGGGCGATATGTTTTAGTGAAATCTACTCTAGAAAGTCTGTCGGTATATTGGATGTCGTTGGCGACCATCCCCAACACAGTATTAAATAAGATCGGGATATTAATGTATAATTTCCTTTGGAGAGGGAACAATGATTATTTTCACTACCATCTTTGCATATGGGACAAGCTGGCAAAACCAAAAAAGTTTGGCGGATGGGGTTTCTGGAATATTTTCCACTTCAGTAAATCACTGGTTGCAAATACACTCTAGAGGGTATTCACAAGGGATGGCCTTTGGCATGATGTAATAAAAGACAAATATCTACCCTTAACCACTATTACAAATTGGCTCATATCGTCATCCTTCAATTTGACAGCAGTATCTAAAATCTGGAGCGACCTCCTAAAATCGATACACATGATCACTCAGTGGCTTAGTTGGATTCCCGGTTAGGGACATCTTGTTGCTCTTGGAAGAGACAAGATCATGGGATTGGGAGATAGGTCCTTTCTTTCTCCAGCGCTAGTATCCTATTTAAATCAGAAAAATATTTTGGTACTCTCCCAGGCTAGAAAGATCACAGAACAAAATGTACATTCGACTAGCTGGTACAGAGACCGGGACCTGGGACTGATGGGCACGTTGGTTGTAGAATGGGAATTATTTCGTATGGCTCTCATTAGTTCAGGTGCTTCCATACAAGACCATGATGATTCATTGATGTGGGTAGGGAGCGACCATTCAGGGTACCTCATAGTTAAAAACGTCTATTTGGCTCTTCTTACCATTCAAAGGTGCTCAAGAATTGATGGTTGGAGACTAAAACTCTAGAAATGGGAAAAAACAAAACAAAATAAAGTTGTTCATCTAGTTGGAAGCAAAGGGAAAAATATTAACATGGGACATACTACAATAGAAAGGTTGGGAAGGCCCAATCTGATATCAATTATGCAAGAGAGAAAATGAAAATATAAGCCATCTCTTCATAAGTTGCAACTTCACAAAATCTATCTAGGAAAGATTAAATGCAATCCTGAAATTCAAAAGTGTATGGACAGGAACTTCGTTGTCGGATTGTTTTAATTCCTAGTCAAAGGAAAACTATGACATTTCCTATCTTTTGAACCTTAATTGTTGGTATATATGGCTGGAGAGGAACGCTGCAACTTTCGAGAATATTTCTCTTACTATCCTCTCGGTGGTTACGAAAACTCTTGGCTCCTTTAGAAGAAATCATGTTACCCAAAAACATATACAAGTTCGAGCTTGTTTGATCTCACAAAGCACTGGAAACACTCTTGCATGTTTCGATGGTGCAACTCAATCAGATGGCAAACAATGTGGAGTGGGGGGCATTATAAAATCATCAGATTCAACAATTTATAGATGGGTTATGAACTGTGGTGAGGGAACAAACACAAAATCATAACTTCTGGGTGTTTGGGCTACTTTGACACTGGCAACACGCCTATCAATTCAAAAACTCCAGGTTCTGAAGGATTCAAAGGTGGTCATTGAGTGGCTAACAAAAAAAGGCAGACTACAGGCTAGTGCAATAGAGGGATGGAAAATAAAAATTATGGACTTAATAAAAGATTTTCAAGAGATCAACTTACAATATATATACATGGATCACAACAAGGAGGCAGACACTTTATCAAAGCAAGCATTACAGGAACCCAAAGGCAGAATTACATACTACAATTGGTTAAATGGATCGGAGGGTCCCAGGAAGCACATCTTTCTATTCTAGCTTAGTTCCTTATAATGTTCAATCTTGGCAAAGCTCTTTTTGGCTTTTTGTCTATCTTCCTTTGATTTGGATATGTAAAATAGTGGATAAGCCACATCTAAGCTAGTATTCTGTTAGCTCCACTTGCTCCTAAGTTAGATTAAGACTCTAAAGAGTTAAAAGGATTATTATAATAAGAAGTATTTTTAACAAGCTCCGCCATAGAAAGTCACTCCATGATTTCTTATTTTGATCTTTAAAATTATAAAAAAATATATATCTAATATAATTAAGCAAATTTTCTAAAAAAAAAAAAAGAAAGAAAGTTTGTCTTAAAATTCGATAACAAACTCTTGGAGGTTCTCACATTATTTGGTTGGAACTTGTGCTCTGAAATTCCATGAAAAGGACAATACATCATAGGAGATCCAAGGTGGTCATTACATTTTGACTTGATGGATAAAGATTCGGTGCGATACCCCTCGAAAGGAT
>ML781265.1:1361645-1385405 GCA_009831015.1 Picea engelmannii
TTTTTCATACATAATCCAAATGTAGTGGGACTACTTCCATTGGAAATAGTACGGACTGTAGGTTCTTGTGTACGAGTTTCAAAATCAGATGTTAAATATTGAGCACGGGGCATGCTGTACAAGTTGGGTCTTCTGAACAGACCAGAATTGAATAAAGTTTTATTATCTCTCATATATTCTTGGGTGGAATGAAGGGGAAAGGATAGAGAGTTCAAATATCTCTTGATATTGGAGGATTGTATCTTCCTCTTGGAGGTTTATCCCTCCCTTTACATTTGGAAGCTGTAGCTACCTTTGGAAGCCATTACTTCCCTTGAACAAAAACTATTGATTATTTCTCATATATATTGTGCATGGTGTATTGTGGTGTATTGGTGTAACTCTTATACTATTGTTCATTGCTCATTGGATATAATTGAATGGTTTAAGTATAAGTTGGAAAAGGTTTTTAAATTGTACTTGATACTGATTCACCCCCCTCTCAGTATCAACATTGTCAATGGTAAAATGAGCACACATATTTCATATTCTAACAGGAGGATTGTGACCGTTGGATCTGCAAGCCAGATCAATGGCAGGGATGAATTGTGGGGAGCAAAAGAAGAATTAAACATCTCTCTATTTCCAATCCCACAA
Organism: Picea engelmannii; assembly: GCA_009831015.1. Taxonomy (NCBI): domain Eukaryota; kingdom Viridiplantae; phylum Streptophyta; class Pinopsida; order Pinales; family Pinaceae; genus Picea; species Picea engelmannii. The sequence goes on from ML781265.1 coordinate 1,362,282, forward strand.
TTGGTCTAGATCGTCAAATCTCATAGACTCGGATATAAACAATTGTGGTTGATCCAACAAGCAATCAGATTAAGTCGAATTGAGTTGTGATCATCGGATGTGCAATCGCCAGATCAACGACAAGGATAGATTGCGGATATTGGAAGGAGAATTAAATATCGCGCTAGTTCCAATCCCATAATTAGTCAGGACCATCAGATCTTATAGCCTCGAAGATCAATGATTGTGGTTGACTCACCAATGACGCACAACTTCAAATTGCAGATTTTTGGTGACGAGTTAAATCACTCGCAAGTTGTGGTTCTGCAACCATCCTTGATCGTTGATCTTCTTTGAGAATCTTCACAATTGTCAAATCACTTTAAGTGGAAGGATAGGATAAGCGGAGCTAAAGGGTTGAGAATTTGATTATCCGAATACCCGTCAGTAGTCGAATCAAACCTGAATTCTCGTTAGTCGTTGGATCATTCTAAGTGGAAGGATAGGATAAGCTAGAAGAGTTGCATCGTAGACAGATTGAGCCATCTATCCAAGATCATGATCGAAGAACAACATTTAGTTTGGGTATAAAGATGCAAGGAGGTTAAGCTCCGAAAAAATCTCACTTCAGATTTTTCAGTTTGAGATTTGAAAAACTTGAAGCTCGGAGAGCTAAAAATATGAAATGAATAAGGACCATTAGATCTGGAGAACATACGATGACCGTTAGATCAGGGAGATCTACGTCATCAAATCTCATACTCAAGGACATGTGGCAAACCACGTCAACAAACGACATATGGGATATCACGTCAGCAAGGATATGTGGTAGACCACGTTAGTAAGGACGTGTGGTAGACCACGTTTGCAAGGACATGAGTTGTCCGATCTGAAAGATCACTTCGGGTGTATTCTCAACCGTTGATCATAGTACAGTGGAAGGATAGTGTAAGTTTGAAAAGTTGAAATCCTGAAGTTCCGAAGGGAGAAGTTCTGACAGCCGTCCATCTCAATGTTTGATTAACTCCTAGCCATCGGATTGAACAATGAAAGGATAAGTGTAAGGATCAAATCTAATCATTGATTTTTTTCTGTGAAATAAATCGTCCGATCTGGTTGAAAGGTCAAATACCTGAAGGATCTTAGGAACGTCAATCTGTAGGAGGACACACGTCAATAGATTGTGTACTCTGGATTGGAACACTCCGGGAAAAAGCAAAGGAAGGAAGAAAGTTGAGAGTTGAGACTCCCGAACCTCGAATACTCGAAGGGATTGATATCATCTGATTTGAGAAGACCACATGTCTATATATTGTGAGTTCTAGGTGGAAGCACCACGGTGAAAGCGGAGTTTGAGAATCGAGACTCCCGAAGCCCGAAAGGTGAAATCGATCTCGTCCGTTGGTTTGGAGGGCCACATGTCACTTGGTCGTTAAGACTAAGGATCGTGCATGGACGGAGGAAAGAAGGCGGGAAAGGAAGATTGATCTAAGCCGTTGATCGAAGGAATCTGTCAGAGACCACGAGATCGACGATCATGCTTGATTATGGGTCCAGAACATGCTCGGGTCTTAATTTTCGTATGTGGGCCACAAACAAAACCACAGTATCGCCAAAGTCATATGTGGAGCTCTGTAGTGAATTGTGGAGCAAAAAGCGGGTTGCCCTCAAACTGCCTATGGACACCCCCGCAATCGCATGGTCACATGAAGCTCATCACCCAAGGTCGTATCGAAGAAAACAAAAGGAGCTAGCACTCGCTAGACCAAGAAATCGAAGCGCCTTTCGAATAGGCATATGGTCACCATTGGTGGTCACGTGAATGAAGGGGCTTAGAAGCCAAAGAAGCTATAATTGACTGGTTGTAATTGACAGAGAAGATGAAGAGTTGTGATTGCCAGAGAAGTCAAAGAATCTTTGGATAACTTCCACTGATGATGAACATATATAGTATAATCGTCAGGGAAGATGAAGTGTTTGAATGATGATCAGGCAGAGGACTCGACGTGAGAAAAACATACAAAATAGAGAGCATAGTGTGCCTTTTCGTAGGTGATGCATGTGTGTAGGTGGTGATGCAGTGCACGATCTGAAGGGAATATCATAGAGTCAGCAAAAAGGATGAAGAGGTAGCACAGAGCATAAAAGGAATAAGAGAAGCTGAACAAGCGTGCGCAAGAAGATGCGAGCAACAAGAACACACTGATGCAGTCAGAGCAGAGTAGTGTAGAAAAACAGTGATGAGACTAAGAGTTGTAGCTTCCATCTGGTTGTAGCTAGAAAAACTAGGGTGGTAGGGTGGTGCAAGGGAGAACCATTGTTCTCTGTTATACATGTTGGTGCCTGTGTGACTGGAAGTTGGTGCTTCCATCCAATTGGTGCTGGAACACTCAGGGAGTTGGTGCTTCCTTCTAGTGGGTGCTAGAGAAACCAAAGGGTTGGTGCTCTCAACAAGTTGTAGCTTGTTAAAGAAGACGTTGTAGCCTCATTTTGAGTTGGTGCTCAAAGAAAAATGATGTACAGAACATAAAATACTGCCTATCATTTGAAGAAGAAGAGGTTTTCTCCCTTTGTGGGTTTTCTCATGAATATATGTCTCTGTGTATGTCATATGTGTGATTGATGTTTACTATTTCTATTGTTCATGACTTGCATAATCTTGATGATCACTTGGAGAAGATTAATAATAGTTTAATAGGCATAAAATTGTTTAAGCACGGTAACAACTGATTCACCCACCCCCCCTCCTTAGTTGTCTTAGTATTTCCAACAATTTGGGTTGTTAAAAGATACAAAAGCAACATTTGTAAGTAATCGTTTATATGTTGATACTTTACCCTCTGCAACTTGCAAGAACATCTATTAGGTGCAGTTAGATGGTTGGTGTGCCTAACATCAAGAAAGTTGAGTGTTCACGTAGAAGGAAAAGAATTATTAAGGTTGAAGATGAGTTTAGTCAAGATTGGGATGAGATCGACGATTACATTGTGGTGATTGACGTAGTTTACAACGGACAAAGAAGACCAAGTATCAAAAAATAAATATGGATCATTGCAACCAAGAAACATAAAACAAAGGAAATCAAAATGGACTAAATTGTCTTGTAAATTGTTTTCCAAAGAATTATTAACAAAGTGAAGATGGGCTTTTGAGATTTTAGTTGAGAGAAAAATTAACATATTGAAAAAAGTTTGTTAAAAATAGTCAAAGGAAAAAAACCCTACAAAAGGGTAGGAAACAAGGATATCATTGAAGGTTGAATTATAGAGTTGACGATGTACATGATGTGTCTATAACAATGTTGTATTACTTCAACAATTTGTACGTAATCTTATTTACATTAATGGGGAAAAATCAACCCCTTATGTATAGATCTTTTGATTAAAAATAATATTTGAGAATACATTTATATTTTTGTTATATGAGATATTTTGCATTTTCTTATTAAGGAACTGAAGAACAACAAGAACCCTCATCATAAGATATTTTTTGAAAAATGTCATTCCTTACCTTAAATGCTCAAATGCCTAGCTGGTTAACTCAACGTAACTTCAAACAACTTTCCCCTCCTCTCCATATACCCAATTAATTAATTATTATATATTATCACAATCAACTCCCATACTCCACATATACTCAAATCAAATCAAATAGTATTTCATGCCACACATCATTACTAGGGATTTATGGAAACGAATGACAACCCATCGCAACCATTTATAAAACATATATTTTATGGATATTCAACCTACTCTAATATATTAGAGTGGACACTCTAGTAGTAATTTGGTTATTTGTGTTGGCATATTAGAGTGGACACTCTAGCAATATATTAGAGTGGACACTCTAGCAATAATTTGGTTATTTGTGCTGTTAAAAGATACACAAGCAACATTTGTAAGTAATCTTTTGTACGTTGATACTTTACCCAACTTGCAAGTACCTCTATTAAGCTTTGCACGATTGAAATCTTGACTTTTCTTTTTTACTTAGTTACATGCATATTGATTTATGTGTAAAATTACGATCACTCAACAACTTGTATGCACCGAGCGCTTTTCTACTAAAGATGCTAAAAAAACCTTAGTTCGTATGAAAGTACATGTGGCTATGACCAATAAAGCAACATTAGTATGCTTTTCCAAGATAGGGGAGGAATTCTCCGTGTAAAAATCTTATTCATGTATAGTATATACTTTCCCTTTAGCAATATAGCCCGGACATCCTCTTTTCCCCGTAGGATTACCGGATCTGTCTCCATTAAACTTCTTCTCTCCGGTAAAATTATTATTGGCCGACAGCACTAGATTGATTATGAGCACTAGATTGATTATGAGCAGCATGGATTGTTAGGTCATTTCTTCTAGGTTTTTGTTTATCTTCAAGATCAGCATGGATTGTTAGGTCATTTTTTCTAGGTTTTTGTTTATCTTCAATTATAATCTTTCGAGGAGAGAACAAAATTATATTTCTAATATAATTGTGAAATTTTTCTGTGAAAAAAAAATGCAAGGATTAGCATGCCTTTCCAAGAGATGGGAGGAATTTTTCATGTAAATACCTTATTTATTCTTTTATAGTAGCTCTTCTCCCTTTACAGATGATATGGAGAAAACGTCTAAATCTCTACTCCAAGATCTAAGTGTAAGTGTTAAAATAGTATCCCTAATTATGTCATCACATTCTACTCCAAGATCTAAGTGTAAGTGTTAAAATAGTATCCCTAATTATGTCATCACATCCTAAGGATAGCATTAGTGAACATGAACTAAATGCAAGTGGAGTTTTATTGAGCCTAAATAATGGTAAGATTCCATATCCTAAAGACTCTTCTCTTGATGGTGGGGAGTTTAGGTATATTCTTCATCACACTTGCAATTGCTTTTGTTAAACATCATTCATTTTCATGTGTGAAATGAAAAACTATTTTTATATTCATACTTGGTACAAGTATCAACTCTATAATTGAAAGACAGTTTTTTACAATTATTTTATGTCTTTCTTGTTTTTGTATAGCTTATCATTTGTGATCCATATGGAGTAAATGTTGTTTGAGTACAACATGTATTTCTATACCAAAAGGGAATCTACCAAACATAAATATGAATCGATGACCCTTTTATCTTTATATAATAATAATAATATATTTTTAAGGTCACGACCAATCCAACCACCAAATTGGTGTATGAGACCTCCTTGTTTGTGGGGCAAGGGACCCCCTCTGCACAACAATTTAATTGCTAAAGTTTACTGAAGCATACATACCTTACCCCCTCTGGATTTGAACCTGTGACCTCCAAGGAGGAAACACATGTTCTTAACCATTAGGCCCACTTATGTTATATGGATCAACCTAGTGGGTTAACTTAATCGATTTGAATTGACAAATTTCAAGCCAAAGATCATCAAGAGGTCATGGTCTCTCTCTCTCTCTCTCTAAACCTAGTGAATAATCTCAATCAATTTGAATTGACTAGTTTCAAGGAAAAGATCACCAAGGGGTCATGGGTTCACCTTTGGGTAGAGTTTCTTTGAAATAGGAGTATATATATATATCACCTTTGGGTAGTGTTTCTTTGAAATAGGAGTATATATATATATATATATATATATATATATATATATATATATATATAATTTTGATGTTTAATTTAATTTTACATTTAATTTATCAACCTTAGGTTTTTATATACTTGTGAGGTGCTCTGCAAAATGTATGGAAGACTAAATTTTTTTTATTTTTCATTAATTAATTAAATGTTATTTAAATCAAAATTTCTATATTAAAATTTTGCAATTATTAATAAACTATGATTTTTTTTTTTATATAAAATTATTAATATGCTATAGAAAATCTAAATTAAAACTATGATCTATCAAAATTGCAAAAGTTTTATATTAAACTATGTATGAAACATTGATATAAAACTAATATTATTGAAATATTTAATATAGAATCTAAGAGTTATTAGAAGTATAGAAATTCAACATACCACTAATAAATCAACTACATATAACTATAATAACTAACTATAATTTGTTCTATAAGAAACTTTAATAATTCTAATACTATTGAAATATTTAATATAGAATCTAAGAGTTATTAGAAGTATAGAAATTCAACATACCACTAATAAACTAACTACATATAACTATAATAACTAACTATAATTTGTTCTATAAGAAACTTTAATAATTCTATTATTATAGGCAATTTTTAGCTAATCCTATGCTATAAGAATARAATTACTATAGTGAATTTTATAGCAAATTATCAACTATGAGATTGATCTAAAACTTAGTGAGATTAAAAATCTAAATATAAAACTAATATCTTTCAAAAACTACAGAAAAATCAATGGCGCGATAAATTAGTAAATCARCTACATGAATTTAGAAAACTTCATCAAATGCTTAAAAAAAAAAACACAAAGTAAATTATTATCATGTTGTGCTAAATTAGTAAGTAAATTGAGTTATTATAGTATATATGAGATCRTGAATGATGTGCTACAGAAGATTTAATGAAATGCTACAAAATTTATACTAAATGCAATACTTATGAACACTATAATGAATCTAATTTATAAAATTGATTTATGTAAAATGACAAATCAGAAAATGCAAAACATAATATAAATAACAGAACGAACCTGTGCTAAGATGAACGAGCCCTTTCTTGCTTTAAAAAAGTGGAGGTGAATTGCATTGCTAAACTAAAATGTAATGCATTTATGGACAAAATAAGTGGAATTAGATTAATAATCAACAAGACAAAAGTTTACAGCAACTAAGAATTCCTCTATAGATTCATCATGTCCTAAACGAAGAGTAGAGCTCTCATATTTATACACTTTATGTCCAATAGAAAATATAAACATTCAGATATACTATGTAGATTTTGTTGCACTCAAATCACAATCGATAATAGCGAGGAAATTTGTTGGCTTAATGATTGTTACAATTGTTAAATGATGAATGAAATTGTTGTAGTTGTAGCTTATCCTTTGATTATCTATCTTGTAACAAACTTCTAATTGATATCTCATTGGTCTTTTTGGTTGATGTGGTCAATATCTCATCCTCACGTGTTGGATCTCCACTGTTAATGTAGTTAAGATCTTGTTCCTCATGTGTTGGATCTCTGTTGACAATGCAGACAACATCTGGTTCCTCTATTGTTGGATCTCCATTGTTGATGTAGACAAGATCTTGTGGACCATTATATCTCTTGAACTTTGGCTATAAACATGTCTTTGTTGCTCTTATGAAGGTCAAACATATGGTAAAATATCATAAAACATTATGGTATCCTTTCTAAGTAAATCTAAAATAAACAAATCTTGTAAAACTGTCTAAGAAATTACCTTGAATCTGTAACATTCCGCTCTTGCGAGCACATGTTATTCACTTATTCTTTGAGGACACTTGCGTGCAAGTGATCCGGTTTCAGTATATGGTTTTATGTTTCGCTTATGGATTCTTATGATAATGTTGATGGATTATGATGTTATGTTATTTGATATCTATGTATTGACATATGCTATTGACGAGTTTCCCCTGAGTGTGCAGGACACTTGACAAATTGAGGATGTCGATGGCATCAATGGACCTCCTTGGAATCCAGATTAAGTTAGGGAGTGGAATGTATTGGTTTGAGTATTTCATTTATGCATATGTGACATATGATCGGGTATATTATGATATTGTTTATGGATCATTGAAAGTGTTTCGTTGATGGATGCAGGCTGACAATTGCTTGCTAATCTGACTCATATAAAGAGTAAAGGTGCCATGCTCAACAACCATATATTGCGGAGGAGGTGTTGCAGCATCCTTGTCACATCCTACTAGCATTCTCATCATGGCTTGAATTGTAGGTTAACGATTACCCAGTTCGAGGGATCCATGATGTCATGAGGGAAGACTGAGACAATCGCTCACGCAGATTTCTAAGGGGTGCGTAATAAGGAAGGGTCATTATTCCTTATAAGACCTTAGTCTCTCACAAGGTCACCCGAATGGAATGTTGACTCCAAGGGTTGGACAACTACAAAAACTAGTCAAAGGTGTGTGGCATCATTGGAGCACGGAGTGCGTCTTGAAGGGCACGTTGCGTAATTAAAAATTTGAATCAAAGGCGAGTGGAACCCTTGGAGCACGGAGTGCGTCTTGAAGGGCACGTCGCGGAATTTAAAAAAAATGAGTCAAAGAATCTAGGTGGCTTAGAAAACTTTGAACGAATGTTAAACCTTGTAAAATCTGGAGCATTGTCGAATTAATTAATTGATTAATTAATTAATTAAAGAATGAATTTAGTAATCATAATCCCTAAGGTTCTAAGCTCGTGCAAATAAAAATTTAATTAATCCTAAGTCTAAGTTAGTGAGAAGACTAAAAACTAATTTATGAATTAAATAATGAGGGGATGAAATAAATCAATTTAAGAAATCAATGAAAATAAAATAAATCTAAAGAGTGAGTTAATACACATTGTGCAATTAATTAACAAATTGGAATTTAAGGTATAATTGGAATAAATTTAAAGGAAAGGGTGTGCATAGAAAGGAATTTAGAGTCTATTTAACAATAGTCTAACTAGGAGAAGTTTCATGTTTTAACTCAACTCTGTTTTAGAGAGGCGTCAGTCATTAATTGGAAATAAAGGGAATAAAGGGACAACTAGGAGTGATTTTAGGAGCATTTTTAGGATGGGTGAGGGAAATTGAATTTTATTAAATTAAAATGTCGATTTAATTGTGCAAATTGGGGGAAAGGGTGGCAAGTGTAAGGGGGGGATAATTCTAAATTATTTTAATTGAAAAATGAATTAATTGTACAAGTGTGGGAAAAAATCTATAAAACAAATGGCTGAGTTGAGAGAGGGGGAGATAGGTTATGAGTAATGCTATGCTGCAGAAATTTTGACTGGTTTTACTTGTATGAGTTGGGATACCCATCTTGAGAGAGAGAGAGAGAGAGAGAGAGAGAGAGAGAGAGAGAGAGAGAGGTGGCTCTACCTTGCGAGGTGAGCTGAGAGCTAGAGGATTTCTTGTTGTGTGTGTGTGTGTGTCCCCTTTGTGGCTTAGGGGGATAATGGGGAAGAAGAGTACTCCTAGCATTGGCTGGGAGATACCGATGAAGTCTCATCGATTAGCAAGTGGGAGATCGAAAGGAGCGTCAATTTCCAAATATCTTCTCCATGTTCACCTTCGTCATCAGCTACGATATTTTATTGAGAATTGTAATTGTATTGAGATTTAAGATGTACATGCTTTTAAATTTTGTTGAATTGACCTGGGCTCTGGTATTTATATTTCAATAAGATGTACAATTTTTCTTCAAAAATTTAATTATCTTAGTCCATTGAATTTTCATACACTCTTTGCAATCCTTGATCACTGCCAGTTCTCTAGTGTTTCTGGAAATTTTAATCTCAAACTATTTAAATTTACTCTTGTGTTTGAAACTTTTCGTTTTACCCAAACTAGACTATGTTTTTCCTTCTCCCTCCATGGCGTGTGCCATGATTTATCTATGTTTTACTCCTTCCTCTTCACTCTCTCCACGTCCTTTTTATAATCTCCACAAAATTATTGCAACATCAAAAGTTGGAAGAAACTCCATGATATGAAACGAAACCCGAACAAAGTTCATTGGATATTGATTGCGAGCTCCACATGTTAGCGAGTTCAGGAACTTCTTTAGGGCATGGCCCAACTTCTCCTTTATTTTCTTTTTAAGTTCTTAGTGATGCCAGAAACAAATCCAACAACAACTTCTCCACATGGTTTGGATAGTTCCTTACCCATTAAATATAACTGTGTATTTAATATTCAACGATGCCAACTGTGAGTATATGAAACTGAAGAAAATACCCATGGTAGGTGTTATCTTCCCCCAAATGAACTAGTGTATCACCAATGTTGCACCTAAGCCTAGTTTGAGTAGTGTATTGAACGAAGCATTGGAGATATTAAACAAGGGAGACATGGTAACCATTCTATCTCCTGCGATTTCACTTGCCTACCTCTACGTTTGATGAAATACCTCTATGTATAACTATGTGTATTGTTGGATTACTGAGAGGGCGGGTGAATCATTAATAGAGAAATTTCTGAGAGGGGAGGTGAATCAGTAATAGACCAATTTAATCATTTTTCACCATAAAATGCAAGTTTTATATTAATGTAGCATTATCATCCAATAGTTGCAGAGTAAATAAACAACAAACAAATGATAAATCACACACATACATAGTACACCAGTGTTTTATGTGGAAACCCAAAGCGGGAGAAAACCACATAATGTTTTTTCTTATATGTCTTTAAGAATCACATTCATTGGAAGCACCAACTTCCTTCGTTTTCCAGCTACAACTAGAAGGAGGCTCCAACCCTCTAGTTTCTCAGGCTACAACCTGAAGGAAGATCCAACTCCCCAATTCTCTAGCTACAACCAGAAGGAGGTTACAACCCCCTAGTTTATCAGGCTACAACTTGAGGGAAGCTCCAACTCCCCAATTATCTAGCTACAACCAGAAGGAGGCTCCAACCCCTTATGTTCTTCGGCTACAACTGGAAGGTGGCTACAACCACCTGCCCTTGCCCCGTCCAACCACCCTGAAATAAAAGTAGAATGATGGAACCACTGTCACACAATCACTATGAGATATATTGTTGTAAACATGTACCAATCAACCTGTAATCAACCTGTACCATAAACAAGTGCATCAACAATGCACCAACCTGTACCAAACAACCTGTAATCAGCCTGTATCATAAACAAGTGCATCAACCATACACTAACCTGTACCTCAACCTGTAATCAACTTGTACCATAAACAAGTGCATCAACCATGCACCAAACTGTACCTCAACCTTTTTCTTCTTTTAGCATTATGTTGCCGCGATTTTTCTGCTACACTTTTTATATCGTGGTTTTTCTGCCGCACTTTTCCTGCCACGATTTTCCTGCCACACTTTTTCTGCCGCGGTTTTTCTATCACACTTTTCTTGCAAATATTTTCCTGCCGTACATTTTTTTACCGCACTTTTCCTGCCACGATTTTCCTGTCGCACTTTTTCTGTCGTACTTTTCCTACCACGATTTTCCTGCCGCATTTTTTCTACCACATTTTTCCTGCTGCACCTTTTATGTCACAATTTTCCTGCCGTGATTTTTCTACCACACTTTTTTTTGCTGCAGTTTTTCTGCCATGATTTTTCTGTCACACTTTTCTTGCCACACTTTCCTCAATCAATAATACCTACCCAAATAACCTTTCACAAAATAGATATTCAATAGGTGATTAGATGAGATACCTTTGCCTCTTATTTATACTTTCATGTAGCTTCCTCAAGGGGTTACCTTCTAACCATTTTAACCCACTTTCCTTATTTTAGGGCTAACCCACTTCTAACCACTTGTCCACTTAGTAATTTCTCCATTAACTTGATTATTTAAATAATTTCTTTTGTATCCACTTTGACTTATAGTACACTCATCACTTCAATTAATTATTTAAATTACCTTCTAACCATCTTAACACACTTTCTTAATTTTAGGGCTAACCCACTTCTAACCACTTGTCTACTTAGTAATTTCTCCATTAACTTTGTTATTTAAATAAATTATTTTGTATCCACTTTGACTTATAATACACTCATCACTTCACTTTATTATTTAAATAATTTCTTCTTTGCAACCACTTTGACTACTTTAACCTTTTGGGGCTTCTAGATGACTCATGAGGGTTGTTCAACTTCACATGGCCATAACTCTCTAACCGTGAGGAGTTATGTGACATTACACATACCACCAGAAATGGCATGACATGTACTATCCATCTAGAATAGTCTTACCTTAAAAGATATTAAAACTCACACCATTATGCATCAAACAAACTTAGGTCCATTACCCAAACCTTTGTGCTACCGAAATTCATTACCAGACTTTCTTCAAGGGTTGACATCAATGACAACCAACCCAAATAATCAACAATATCCCCCTTTGGCATTAATGGAAACACTCTGATGCAATACTGAAGTCATATCATTCATGCCCCCCCTATGACCATCGCTCCCCCTGGAACCATGCCTCTAAGCTCTTTTTCCAAGAATTTACCTTTGCATCTGATAAATCTCTCCTCCTTTGTAATCAATGGAAAATACATATTTCCATCCGCGATTGCTCCCCCTGACTGAACTCTTCCTGAAACTGATCTCCCAACCTGAATTGTCCTCTTTATGGTGCTTCCTCATGTAAATCTAAGACATAAAAGATAAGCATCCAAAATAATTCATTTTGGAGTAGAAATTACTCTGAGTCTCTGGCGAAGATACTCAAAGGATTCTTGTGGAAGCAATTTTGTAAAGATGTCTGCCACCTATTCCTTTGTGCCCACATATTCAACCTTGATGTTCTTCTCTGCAACTTGTTCCCGTAGAAAGTGATAATTTATTGGAATGTGCTTTTTCTTGGAGTGCATCATCGAGTTCTTTGAGATAATGATGGTGCTTGTATTATCACAATAGATTAGAATGGGATCATCATACTCAACCTGTATATCTGTCAAATTTTGTTTCATCCATAGAACCCGAGTACAACATCATGTTACTACAATATACTCTGGTTCGGTTGTAGATAAAGATATTGATGATTATTTCTTGCTTAGACAAGATACTAAACACTCACCCAAGTAGAACGCTTCTCCATTGGTGCTTCGTCGATCATCAATGCAACCTGCCCAATCTGCATCTGTGTAGGAAATAAGCGATAGATCCTTTCCTTTTGGATACCATAATCCAAACTCTTATGTTCCTTTGAGATATCTGAAAATCCTCTTCATTGCTAATACATGTGATTCCTTTGGTGTTGCTTGAAATCGTGTCACTTGTTCAACTGCCTGCATTACATCTGGTCTGGATGTTGTCACATATAGTAAGCTACTATTCATTGATCTATATCACCTCTGGTCTACAGAATTTGAATCATCATATTTTCTCAACTTGCAATTGGTTTGCAATCTTCCATTCCGAACCTCTTTAGCATTTTCCGATATACTTAGTTTGAGAAATAAAAATTCCTTGGTTTCTTTAATGTATCTGAAGACCCAGAAAGAAGGATAGTTCTCCAAGTAATGACATTTCAAATTCATTATGCATATCCTTTGCAAATTTGTGGCTTAACCTGTCATTAGTACTTCCAAAAACAATATCATCAACATAAATTTCAATTAATAAAATACTACCTTGAGTTACCTTGATGTAGAGGTTGTTTTATGTGCTTCCTTTCCATAGTTCATAGGGAGTTTTGTCATTGTTGTTTCCAAGCATTACTCTGTTTTGAATGTGAACTGATGTATGCATTGCATGTGTCCAAAAAATATCTGTCAATTTGGAATCCATTAGCATTGTTCGAGCCATTTCCTGTTTAATTATCATCCATTATGATAATGTTCCTTTGTCTTTAAACTAATCTCTGAACCAATCTATGAATCCATGTTCTCATCCACTGTCACATATATGTCCAAACCTGATAAGTGTTCTTACAAATCCATATCTTTCCATATGGTCCAAGACTCTACTTGCGCAACTATCCATAATGCTGACCCATTTATCACTATACTATCATTAAGTCTTGATTAATCTATCAAACTATACTTTTGCTAACTGACTACTATGGATCAATCTTCTCAAACTCTTCAAGTTGCTCGAAGGATGGTTCTTTGGTGTGTCACAACTATCGCATAGACTCCCCCTATCTAATATTCATATTACCTGGGAGTCTCTAAGTTGGATGGCTCAGAAAAAATACTTCTCTAATGTGTATTCATCATCATCTTCATTGGTAGATTCATCATCTCTCTGAGCTATAACTTCTTTCTTTTTGTATGTGGATTCATCTTTCACTACAATGCCTGGAAGTACAATCTCTTGAACATGTTCCTTATTTACCTGTCCTTCTTTTCTTTCAGTTATTTTCCAAACCTTTTTGTATCTGACATCTTTCTTTTTCTCTGTAGAATTTTCTTCATCTCATTTTATTTCCAATCTTGCAATCGATGCTACCTGGTCTTTGTTCACCTGTTCTTCCTGTTTTCTTATCCATACTTTCTTATATATGATATCAATGTTATTTTTCATCAAAGTATCGATCATGCTTATGCAATCACTAGCTATGTGTCCATAGTTATGAAATTTGTAACATTCAATGTTTTGTGGGTCTACATAGGTTTCTTGAACATTTCTTTTATAATCCATGCAATCTGCAACCTTATGTCCAAAATTAGTACAATAAAAACAATGGCCATAAAATAAATTTGCATACCTGGAAGTGAATGATATTCTTTATGGTGTAGTCCTTTTGAATTTTTGCCTTGACTGATCATGATCATGATTGAAGCTTCTTTGTGGCCTGAACATGGATGGTCCTCTTCAATATTTATCTTCAATAGTTTTCTTAGATTATGGCTGACCATGATTCTTTCCTTTGAGTACTTTTGCATAACTCTTTCTATTTTCTTCATTCTTCTTTTCTAGCAACATAGAGTGCTTCTCCTCATTCTCTATAATTGATGTGGATGTTTCTATCTCTTCAACGTTCTTGTTTAGCTTGACAATTTTACTTCTCAAAGTGACAACTTCTTCTTTAAGCTTCTCAACCTCTTCTTCTTTCTTCATTATCTGAGACTTCATGACTTCTTTTGTTCTTTTCGCTTCTTCAAGATGAATTTTTAATGTGATTATTTCTTCTTCATGTCCTTTCTCTTCTTGACCAAACTCTGCCTCAAGTTGGTTTAGATCGTTAGTTCTTTCCTTAAGATGATTTTTCAATATCTTCTCTCTCATTTTTGCTTCTTCCTTTTGTGCTTCTATGTTGGCTTCCAAATACTGCTTTTGATATTCAAGATTTTCTTCAATCTTTTTGGATTCTTCTAGATGAGTTCTTAAGTTCTCGATGACCTATTGGGATTCTTCAAAAATGTGAACACTTTCCTTTTGTTTCATCAATTCTTTCTTTAGTGACTTGTTATCTTCTCTTAGTTCATCTAAAGCACTAATCAATTCTGCTTCATAATTGTCTTCCTTTTCAATTAGTTTTTCTGTCTCATTTCCTTCATGGCATGCTATGTCAAGATGTTTGTATTTTTCAGAATTAAAACAAAACAACATACCTTCGATGATTATGTACACTTCATCTTCTAAATCTGTTTGATATTGTGAACATAATTCTTCTTGATATGTATCTTCATCTTCTTTGGCATTTTCTGAATCTGCGATGGGTGAAGAATATATGTCATGTAACTTATCCCAAATTTCTTTGGCTGATGAACATTTACCAACCTTTTCTCTTACCTGATTAGGTAATCCTTCCCAGATGAAATCCATTTCTATTTTGTTATTCTTCTTCAATTCCTTCTTGACTGCAGTCTTTTCCCTTTTTGAACTATCATATCATGTAACAACTGATAGCCAAATATAATGTCCATGTGCTTGTAAAAATAGTTTCGTCCTTCTGCTCCACATCTCATACTTTAAACCATTCTGACCATTAAACATTGGTACTCCATTCTCAAAATAATCCATGATCTCCTTCCTGTGGTTAAATTGTTTCCTGAAGGAACCTTCTCTGATACCAATTGTTGGATTACTGAGAGGGGGAGTGAATCAATAATAGAGCAATTTAATCATTTTTCACCATAAAATGCAAGTGTTATATCAATGTAGCATTATAATCCAATAGTTGCAGAGTAAATAAACAATGAAAAAATGAGCAATCACACACATACACAGTACACCAATTTTTTATGTGGAAACCTAAAGCGGGACAAAACCGCATAATGTTTTTTATTATGTCTTTAAGAATTACATTCATTGGAAGCACCAACTTCCTTTGTTTTCCAACTGCAACTGGAAGGAGGCTCCAACCCCCTAGTTTCTTAGGCTATAACCTAAAGAAAGCTCCAACTCCCCAATTCTCTGGCTACAACCAGAAGGAGGCTCCAACCCCCTATGTTCTCTAACTACAACCAGAAGGTGGCTACAACCACTTGTCCTTTCCCTATCCAAACACCCTGAAATAAAAGTAGAATGATGAAACCACTGTCACACTATCACTATGAGATATACTATTATAAACCTATACCAATCAACCTATAATCAACCTGTACCATAAACAAGTGAATTAACCATGCACGTCCAACCTGAACCAAACAACCTGTAATCACCATGTACCATAAACAAGTGCATCAACCATGCACTAACCTCTACTTCAACCTATAATCAACCTGTACCATAACAAGTGCATCAACCATGCACCAACCTGTACCTCAACCTTTTTCTTCTTATAGCATTCTGCTCCTGCGGTTTTTCTGCCGCACTTTTCCTGCTGCGATTTTCTTGCTGCACTTTTTTTGCCGCGTTTTTTCTATCACACTTTTCTTTCCATGATTTTCCTGCCGCACCTTTTTTTGCCGCACTTTTCCTGCTGCACCTTTTCTGCATCACTTTTCCTGCCACGGTTTTCCTGCTGCACTTTTTTTGTCGCACTTTTTTTGGCGCAGTTTTCCTACCGCGATTTTTCTACCGCACTTTTCTCTATCAATAATACCTACCCAAATAACCTTTCACAAAATAGATATTCAATGATATTCAATAGGTCATTAAATGAGAGACATTTGACTCTTATTTATACTTTCATGTAGCTTTCTCAATGGGTTACCTTCTAACCGTCTTAACCCATTTTCCTTATTTTAGGGCTAACCCACTTCTAACCACTTGTCCACTTAGTAATTTCTCCATTAACTTCACTCTTTAAATAATTTATTTTGTATCCACTTTGACTTATAGTACACTTATCACTTTACTTTATTATTTAAATTACCTTCTAACCATCTTAACCCACTTTCTTTATTTTAGAGCTAACCCACCTCTAACCACATGTCCACTTAGTCATTTCTCCATTAACTTTATTATTTAAATAATTTCTTTTGTATCCACTTTGACTTACAATACACTCATCACTTCACTTTATTATTTAAATAATTTCTTCTTTGCAACCACTTTGACTACTTTGACCTTTTGGGGATTCTAGATGACTCATGAGGGTTCTTCAACTTCACATGGCCATAACTCTCTAACCGTGAGGAGTTATGTGATGTTACACATACCACCGGAAATGGCATGACATGTACTATCCATATAGAATAGCCTTACCTTAAAATATAGTAAAACTCATACCATTATACATCAAACAAAATTGGGTCCATTACCTAAACCTTTGTACTACCGAAATTCTCTATCGGACTTTCTTCAAGGGTTGACATCAATGAAAACCAACCCAAATTATCAACATGTATACCTCTAAGAAATACCCCTGTGTATACCTCTGCCTCTATGTATACCTTTGAGAATTGTCTTTGTGTTTCCATTTTTGCTGAGCAACATTTTTCCCTTTCTTCTTGTTAGATATATGAAATTGTTTCACGATTGTGGCATCCAATAAATGTCTCTACGATTTTATCTTTAATGCATCTACGTATACTTAAATGAAGAATGTGATTTCGAGTAAGGAATGTCTTTGCATATTACCTTAATGTCTCTGTGTTTTATATTAATGCTCTGTGTTTTATCTTTAATGTCCATGTGTTTTATCTTTAATGTCTTTGAGTTTTATCTTTAATGTCCCTGCTTTTTACCCGCATTTCCCTGCGTTTTTAGCATGAGAAGATGCCATGTGGTTGGAGGAAATACACCCTACTTTACCATGTATTCTCTGTGTTTTCTTTCCTGGAGTTTGCAATCCGGGATACCCTTGTCTCACTCAATGATTTCTGGATTGTGAGTTTGACTTACCTTTATGATACCTCCTTACATATGGGATGTGATGGCATTGCTAAGGAGTCATTTTTCCTTATCCTTTGAGTGTGTAATTATTGTGCCCTACACTTGGGAGTATCATTTAGTTTTCAAATTTGATATTAGTTTAGTAATATTTAAAAGTAGTTATATTTTTCTTAAAATGTGATCTTACGGTTTTATATATTATTTTCCTTATGATATCTAGAATTATTCAATTTGATATTGGTTTGTTAAAATGTCATGTTATAACTCAATGATAAAGAATGTAAATTGATATTGGTTTCGTTAAAATGTCATGTTATAGTTATAAGATAAAGAATGTGTAAATCTTATATGTACAATTGTTATTAAAGAAAAGTAGATATCATTTTCTACTATACATACTACATTACCATATTGATAGTTAGGCTACAATTTTGCAAACTACAAAGTTCTTCATTTTTACACATTCTCTCTTTATTTGGAAACATCTTAATTATAGTTTTTTTCTTTTAATTATGAAGACCTAATGGAAACCTTGGTCCTACCGACATTAATTATTACAACTCTAGAAAGAAGATTTCCTTACTTATTCAAGTAATGTTTGGGACTGGAATGTTGTGAATAGTGAATTACACTAGCACTGAGGTCGTGAAATGGTATATTATATTTTTAGATCTTAGGTTTAAGACTGGTTATGGGAATTGGTTACTATTTGTGCCATCAAATTTAATTGATAATTATTTTGCGCCATGATATGTATGGATGGTCATGTGTGTAGTTACTTCTTGCGCCACTAAAATGTTAATGAAGACATGATTGAGCGAATGAATTCCCTTGCACCTTGGATTATGCTGATGAATTAGGTGATTAGATTGCTTGCGCTATAGACTAATGTTGGTGCATAAATGATTATGCTTTAGATTACTCATGTGCATTGTCACAATGTCGATGTATGATTTCCTAAGTGATTAGATTAATTGCACACATTGAATGGTGTTGATTTATGTGTAATATGGTAATTAGATCATGCACGCACCTTGAAAATGATGATGATTTATTGTTGAATTCAGTATTAGATTAATCACGTGCCTTGAAATAAAATAACACTGATTACACTCACACCTTAACTTATATTGTGGAATGATTGATTTAGTAATTAAATTCTCTTGCGCCACAAACAATAATGATGTTGATTGATTGAGCTAGTTGGTTTCTGACTTGATTGTATTAGTAGGATGTAGACACCTCCTTGTTCCTCATAACAGTCGCCATACCTAAGACCTTAAATGGTCAAAATAAATCGAATGAATCATGGGCTTGAGCATTTCTTATGTGTCCTAGAGGTCCTAACCTTGCAGGGTAGGTTGGGCAGGTAGTCATTTTAATATTCAGTATCTGGTTGATCATTGTTTATAAATTTTTTTAAGTTGATTGTGATGTGTTGAGTTGCATCGCTATTTTTGTTTCTGTGTCACCATGATTTATTTGATGTGTTGGTTGTGTTTTTATTGATTACAATGAAGAGTAGCTTGTAATGCTTTTACTTATTATGTCGTAGATTATGCACTTCTATGAATTTTACTGTTGATGTTAATTTCCTAATGCCTTAAAAAAAATACCTTTTGTGCTTCACTTTACTAGTCGTAATGGAGAGGATGTTACATATGGTATCAGAGAAGGTTCAACCCCGCAACTTGGGATCATTACGCCTTCCACTGTATTAAACACTTGATTAATAATTTGCCGCTAATTAAATTGAATTGTGTCCCTGCAGGTAATCATGGTTAGAGGACGCCTTGGATGAAGACGATTTGGTGCTAGGGGAGGAGGTGTGATGCCTCCAGTAGCATCCATGCCAGAGGGGTATAATCCCCAAGGAGAAGAGAAAGTCATTGGATAGGAGAAGATTGTTGTGGGGGATTTGGTTGGGTTGATGAGTTCCTTTCATAGGATGGCATAGGCCTTGATTAACCGACTAGATAGAGATGAGGTGAGGGAACTTGTACCCCCTAAGGGTCCACAACGCATCCCAGTCAGTACTGGTAGTGTTTACAGAGAAATCAAGAAGGTCAAGTTTCTCGACTGTGTTTTTCCTTCTCCCTCCATGGTGTGTGCCATGATTTATCTACGTTTTACCCCTTCCTCTTCTCTCTCTCCACGTCCTTTTTATAATCTCCACAAAATTATTGCAACATCAAAAGTTGGAAGAAACTCCATGATATGAAACGAAACCCGAACAAAGTTCATTGGATATTGATTGCAAGCTCCACATGTTAGCGAGTTCAGGAACTTATTTAGGGCATGGCCCAACTTCTCCTTTCTTTTCTTTTTAAGTTCTTAGTGATGCCAGAAACAAATCCAACAACAACTTCTCCACATGGTTTAGATAGTTCCTTACCCATTAAATATAACTGCATATTTAATATTCAATGATACCAACTGTGAGTATATGAAACTGAAGAAAATACCCATGGTAGGTGTTATGTTCCCCCAAATGAACTGGTGTATCACCAATGCTTCACCTAAGCCTAGTTTGAGTAGTGTATTGAACGAAGCATTGGAGATATTAAACAAGGGAGACATGGTAACCATTCTATCTCCTGCGATTTCACTTGCCTACCTCTATGTTTGATGAAATACCTCTGTGTATAACTCTGTATATTGTTAGATTACTGAGAGGGCAGGTGAATCATTAATATAGAAATTTTTGAGGGGGCGGTGAATCAGTAATAGACCAATTTAATCATTTTTCACCATAAAATGCAAGTTTTATATCAATGTAGCATTATCATCCAATAGTTGCAGAGTAAATAAACAATGAACAAATGAGCAATCACACACATACACAGTACACCAGTGTTTTATGTGGAAACCCAAAGCGGGAGAAAACCACATAATGTTTTTTCTTATATGTCTTTAAGAATTACATTCATTGGAAGCACCAACTTCCTTTGTTTTCCAGCTGCAACTGGAAGGAGGCTCCGACCCCCTAGTTTCTCAGGCTACAACCTGAAGGAAGCTCCAACTCCCCAATTCTCTGGCTACAACCCCTTAGTTTCTCAAGCTACAACTTGAGTGAAGCTCCAACTCCCCAATTATCTAGCTACAACCAGAAGGAGGCTCCAACCCCTTATGTTCTTCAGCTACAACTAGAAGGTGGCTACAACCACCTGCACTTGCCCCGTCCAACCACCCTGAAATAAAAGTAGAATGATGGAACCACTGTCACACTATCACTATGAGATATATTGTTGTAAACCTGTACCAATCAACCTGTAATCAACCTATACCATAAACAAGTGCATCAACCATGCACCAACCTGTACCAAACAACCTATAATCAACTTGTACCATAAACAAGTGCATCAACCATACACTAACCTGTACCTCAACCTGTAATCAACCTGTACCATAAACAAGTGCATCAACCATGCACCAAACTGTACCTCAACCTTTTTATTCTTGTAGCGTTATTCTACCACGATGTTTCTGCTACATTTTTTATACCGCAGTTTTTTTTCCGCACTTTTCCTACCATGATTTTCCTGCCGCACTTTTTCTGCTGCGGTTTTTATACCGCACTTTTACTGCAAATATTTTCCTACCGTACCTTTTTTTGCCACACTTTTCCTGCCACGATTTTCCTGTTGCACTTTTTCTTCCATACTTTTCTTGCCACGATTTTCTTGTCGCACTTTTTCTACCGCACTTTTCCTGCTGCACCTTTTCTGTCGCAATTTTCCTACCATGATTTTTCTACCACACTTTTTTTTTTTTTCTGCAGTTTTCCTACCGCGATTTTTCTGTCGCACTTTTCTTGCCGCACTTTCCTCAATCAATAATACCTTCCCAAATAAACTTTCACAAAATAGATATTCAATGATATTCAATAGGTGATTAGATGAGAGACCTTTGCCTCTTATTTATACTTTCATGTAGCTTCCTCAAGGGGTTACCTTCTAACCATTTTAACCCACTTTCCTTATTTTAGGGCTAACCCACTTCTAACCACTTGTCCACTTAGTAATTTCTCCATTAACTTGATTATTTAATTAATTTCTTTTGTATCAACTTTGACTTACAGTACACTCATCACTTCAATTATTATTTAAATTACCTTCTAACCATCTTAACCTACTTTCTTTATTTTAGGGCTAACCCACTTCTAACTACTTGTCCACTTAGTAATTTTTCTATTAACTTTATTATTTAAATAACCTATTTTGTATCCACTTTGACTTATAATACACTCATCACTTCACTTTATTATTTAAATAATTTCTTCTTTGCAACCACTTTGACTACTTTAAACTTTCGGGGCTTCTAGATGACTCATGAGGGTTGTTCAACTTCACATGGCCATAACTCTCTAACTGTGAGGAGTTATGTGACGTTACACATACCACCAGAAATGGCATGACATGTACTATCCATCTAGAATAGTCTTACCTTAAAATATATTAAAACTCACACCATTATACATCAAACAAACTTGGGTCCATTACCCAAACCTTTGTGCTACCAAAATTCGTTACTAGACTTTATTCAAGGGTTGACATCAATGAAAACCAACCCAAATAATCAACAATATCCCCCTTTGGCATTGATGGAAACACTATGATGCAATACTGAAGTCATATCACTCATGCCCTCCCTATGACCATCGCTCCCCCTGGAACCATGCCTCTAAGATATTTCTCCAAGAGCTTACCTTTACATATGATAAATCTCTCCCCCTTTGTCATCAATGGAAAAGGAATATTTCCATTCGAGGTTGCTCCCCCTGACTGAACACTTCCTGAAACTGATCTCCCAACTTGAACTATCCTCTTTATGGTGTTTCCTCATGTAAATCTTGTTGATTAAGGTTAGTTGTCATTGATGTGAACCCTTGAAGAAAGACCCGTAGCACAAAGGTTTGGGTAATGGAACCAATAGTGTTTGATGTCAATATGACTCATTATTGTTTTGTCATGGTCGATAAGAAGTAAATATGGATGAACTCCAAAGTGGTCCCCTTATGGTGAAAGCCCTCATGGGAAGACGCTTTGTGGAGTAAGAGAACCCATGCTTAATTGTGGAATAATGATATGAAGGAAAGTGAATTTGTAAGGGAACATATCCTAGATGGATTGTTCTTGTCATGTCATTTCTGATGGTATGTGGAATGTCACATAATTCCTCACGGTTAGAGAGTTATGGCCATGAGAAGTTGGAGACCCTAGGTTTGGGTAATGGACCCATGTTTGTTTGATGGGTAACGGTATGAGTTATGATATATTTTCAGATAATACTATTC
>ML781265.1:1432930-1461906 GCA_009831015.1 Picea engelmannii
TTATTATTTAAATAATTTCTTTTGTATCCACTTTGACTTATAGTACACTCATCACTTCACTTTATTATTTAAATAATTTCTTCTTTGCAACCACTTTGACTACTTTGACCTTTTGGGGATTCTAGATGACTCATGAGGGTTCTTCAACTTCACATGGCTGTAACTCTCTAACCATGAGGAGTTATATGTTACACATACCACCGGAAATGGCATGACATATACTATCCATATAGAATAGTATTACCTTCAAATATATTAAAACTCATACCATTATACATCAAACAAACTTGGGTCCATTACCTAAACCTTTGTGCTACCGGAATTTTCTATCGGACTTTCTTCAAGGGTTGACATCAATGACAACCAACCCAAATAATCAACATGTATACCTCTAATAAATACCTTTGTGTATACCACTTCCTCTGCGTATACCTCTATGTATACCTCTGAGAATTGTCTTTGTGTTTCCATTTTTTCTTAGCAACGTTTTTCCCTTTCTTCTTGTTAGATATATGAAATTGTTTCACGATTGTGGCATCCAGGAAATGTCTCTACAATTTTATCTTTAATGCATCTACGTATACTTAAATGAAGAATGTGATTTCCAGTAAGGAATGTCTCTGCATATTACCTTAATGTCTCTGCGTTTTATATTAATTCTATGTGTTTTATCTTTAATGTCCATGTGTTTTATCTTTAATGTCTTTGAGTTTTATTTTTAATGCCCCTGCTTTTTACCCATGTTTCCCTGCGTTTTTAGCATGAGAAGATACCATGTGGTTGGAGGAAATACACCCTACTTTACCATGTGTTATCTATGTTTTCTTTCCTGGAGTTTGCAATCCAGGATACCCTTGTCTCACTCAGCAATTTCTGGATTATGAGTTTGACTTACCTTTATGATACCTCCTTACATATGGGATGTGATGGCATTGCTAAGGAGTCATTTTTCCTTATCCTTTGACTGTGCAATTATTGTGCTCTACACATGGGAGTATCATTTAGTTTTCAAATTTGATATTAGTTTAGTAATATTTAAAAGTAGTTATATTTTTCTCAAAATGTGATCTTACAGTTTTATATATTATTTTCCTTATGATATCTAGAATTATTTAATTTGATATTTGTTTGTTAAAATGTCATGTTATAACTCAATGATAAAAAATGTAAATTGATATTGGTTTCGTTAAAATGTCATGTTATAGTTATAAGATAAAGAATGTGTAAATATTATATGTACAATTGTTATTAAATAAAAGTAGATATCATTTTCTACTATACATACTACATTACCATATTGATAGTTAGGCTACAATTTTTCAAACTACAAAGTTCTTCATTTTTACACATTCTCTCTTTATTTGGAAACATCTTAATTATAGTTTTTTTCTTTTAATTATGAAGACCTAATGGAAACCTTGGTCCTACCGACATTAATTATTACAACTCTAGATGGAAGATTTCCTTACTTATTCAAGTAATGTTTGGGACTAGAATGTTGTGAATAGTGAATTGCACTAGCATTGAGGTCGTGAAATGGTATATTATATTTTTAGATCTTAGGTTTAAGATTGGTTATGGGAATTGGTTGCTATTTG
Source organism: Picea engelmannii (assembly GCA_009831015.1). NCBI lineage: Eukaryota > Viridiplantae > Streptophyta > Pinopsida > Pinales > Pinaceae > Picea > Picea engelmannii. The sequence continues at coordinate 1,434,529 of ML781265.1, forward strand.
TGCCATCAAAATTTAATTGATAATTATTTTGCGCCATGATATGCATGGATGGTCATGTGTGTAGTTACTTCTTGCGCCACTAAAATGTTAATGAATACATGATTGTGCAAATGAATTCCCTTGCACCTTGGATTATGCTAATGAATTAGGTGATTAGATTTCTTGCGCTATAGACTAATGTTGGTGCATAAATGATTATAATTTAGATTACTCATGCGCACTATCACAATGTCAATGTATGATTTCCTAAGTGATTATATTAACTGCACGCATTGAATGGTGTTGATTTATGTTTAATCCGTTAATTAGATCACACGCGCACCTTGAAAATGATGATGATTTATTGTTGAATTCAATATTAGATTAATCACGTTGCTTGAAATAAAATAACACTGATTACACTCACACCTTAACTTATATTGTGAAATGATTGATTTAGTAATTAAATTCTCTTGTGCCATGAACAGTAATGATGTTGATTGATTGAGCTAGTTGGTTTCCAACTTGATTGTGTTAGTGGGATGTAGACACCTCCTTGTTCTTCATAAAATTTGCCATCCCTAGGACCTTAAATGGTCAAAATCAATTGGATGAATCCTGGGCTTGAGTGTTTATTATGTGTCTTGGAGGTCCTAACCTTGCAGGGTAGGTTGGGTGGGTAGTCATTTTAATATTCAATATCTAGTTGATCATTGTTTATAAATTTCTTTAAGTTGATTGTGATGTGTTGAGTTGCATCACTATTTTTTTTTTTTTGTCTCACCATGATTTATTTGATGCGTTGGTTGTGTTGTTATTGATTACAATGAAGAGTAGCTTGTAATTCTTTTACTTATGATGTCGTAGATTATGCACTACTATGAATTTTACTGTTGATGTTAATTTCCTAATGCCTTAAAAAAAATACCTTTTGTACTTCACTTTACTAGTCGTAATGGAGAGGACGTTACATATGGTATCAGAGCGGGTTCAACCACGCGACTTGGGATCATTACACCTTCCACTGTATTAAACACTTGATTAATAATTTGTCGCTAATTAAATTGAATTGTGTCCTTGTAGGTAATCGTGGTTAGAGGACACCTTGGAGGAAGATGACGTGGTGCTAGGGGAGGAGGTGTGATGCCTCCAATAGCATCCACGCCAGAGGGGTATAACCCCCAAGGAGAAGAGAAATTCATTGGATAGGAGTGGATTGTTGTGGGGGATATGGTTAGGTTGATGAGGTCCTTTCATAGGATGTCATAGGACTTGATTAACCAACTAGATAGAAATGAGGCGAGGGAACCTATACCCCCTGAGGGTCCACAATGCACCCCAGTCAGTATTGGTAGCATTTATAGAGAACTCAAGAAGGTCAAGTTTCTCGAGTTCTTGGGTGCCACAGATGGCACAGTCGCTGAGTCAAGGTTGGAAAAGATGGTGATGTGCTTTGCACTTCGTGACTACACCTCCAACATGAAAGTCTGCATGGTGGTATTTCAGCTGAAGGGGAGAACTCTTCTATGGTGGAAGATACTCCTACCACAACTGAACATGGTCGTCGAAGACGTGTCACGGGAATTGTTCGAGGAATGGTTTCGGGAGAGGTATTTTTCATAGGAATTCATTGAGTGCCAACTCAATGAGTTAAACTCCTTACAAAAGAGTGGTCATACAGTTCCCAAGTATGAGGCCCGAATCATGGAGCTGATTAGGTATGCTCCACATATGAACAATGAGAAGCTCAAGGTCAACAAGTTTGTGTTTGGAATTAATGTCAGCATTTGTGCGAAAGTGAGGATCCTAATGCCTCAGACGTTGCACGATGCAGTCCAGAAGGCACTCATATCTAAGGAAGAGTTGATCAATGGGGGTCAGGGAAGGACTCTTGTGAGACTAAAAGGACATGCGACATCTGGTGCACAAAAACAATAGACAACAACTAGACATTCATCAGTGTATTGAGGTACTCTGAGAGGATCCATATTCATGACACCAAGACAACCAGATCCTCAGCAGCGCACTCCCTACAGAGGACCACATCACAAGAAGCAACGTCGTCCGCAAGAATAATAGTTTAGGCCTATTCAACAGAACAAACGAGGGTTTCAGGATGGTGGGCCAGTAACTTCTACTTCAGAGACCAGGAGTATTGGATTGAAGACCGGATGTTGTACATGTGGAGAGCCACATTACCAACGTGACTATCCAATTGAGAGGGACAAAGCAACCAGGTCAACCGCACACACTACAATTGGAGATCTGGGCAAGGCCCACCAGATTAATGTAGTGGTGAATAACCTCAAGTTCGAGCACCGGTATACTGTGCTCGAGATGCCAATTACCATACATGACCATACCTTTAGTATTTTGATAGATCTCTGTACCACATAGAGATTTATTTCTGGTGCAACGCTAAAATTAATTAAGGTAAATTCAGTCAAACATGATGAGTTTAGCTATGTGGAGATGGCTTTGGGTGCCAAGAAGAAGGTTGGAGGAAAGGTTACAGACTGTAGCCTTAACCTAGGAGATTTTTTAACAAAGGCTAACCTGTATGTCATGATCTTAGGATTTTATGATGTCATGATTGGTATGGATTGGTTGGAATCGCATGATGCGATACTTGACTGCAAGATGAAATGGTTTAATTTGACTAATGATGAGGGACAAAGACGAGTGATTGTAGGAAGAAACCAAGGAGTTTCCTTAAGGTTCATTTCTTCCCTACAAATATGGAAGAGCATGTGCAAAGGATGCAAGCTATATGCAATCTTAGCGTTGAATGACAAGGGCATGGAAGAAGAATTAGAAAACCTTCCGGTAGTATGAGAGTTTGTGGACGTGTTCCCAGAAGAGTTACTAGGTTTTCCGCCTAAAAGAGAGATGAAATTTACCATCGACTTAAAACCTATAACTGAACCAATAGCAAGAAATGCTTATTAGATGTCGACCCCTGAGTTACAGGAGTTGAAAATGCAACTGAAAGAGTTGTTGGACCTAGGACTTATACGTCTAAGTATGTCACCTTGGGGCGTACCTTCTATTTTCATACGAAAGAAATATGGGTCGTGGAGACTCTGTATTAACTATCGAAGTTGGCCCTCCTGTTTTGAAAAGAAATAAGGAGAAGCAGGAAATAGTGAGATCGATCTTGACCCTGGGCAACATAGTCAGATCACCCTTTTTGGTTTCTCTGGTAATCTATCTGTTTGCATTACGTGAATATGATGGACAAGCTTACAGTGGAGCAGATTTCCAAGTTCAAGGAGGCTTTCATCTTGTTTGAAAAGAATGGAGACAGATGTATCACTACAAAGGAGCTAGGGACAGTAATGCGTTCTTTTAAAACAAGAAATTAGTATGCTAGAAACAATTTTTCTGAGTCTAATGACTGAAAACTGAAAGAAAAACAATTTCTTTTCCTCTTTTTTTTTTTTAAAATTTGAACAATAACTGAACGATTTACTGACAGAGTATGCGCCGACTTCCTTGGTCTGCAATTCTGAGATCTCTTCTGCAGATCAAAAAATCTTTTCTTCAGTTCAGCAGCATTACTAGAGCTCTGATACCACAATAATGGCCGAAGTGTCCTCAGACACACAATTTTATTAATAAGAAAAGAAATTACATAAGAGACATTGCAAGAGTTTACACTCCAACAACTCAATACTCTTGCAATGAGATATATATAAGATAAAAGTCCTAACAAACTCAAGATATGGATCACTTATTAAATAACAAGTGTCCATTTACAATAAATGCTATCTTAACAAACTTAAAACAAAACTCCTAATTTAGAGCCTAAGATACGACACCTCTCTAGAGTCATATATTTTACAACAATAATGTATCTCTAAAAGTCTACATTTATTTATCAAATATTCTAGATTATTAATTTAATATTCTAAATTAATAATCTTTTTATTCTAACTTTATAAACTATGATAATTGTATTTTGGATTATCTAACATTGAACAAGGCAATGATCAAGAACCAATATCCGTTTCCAAGAATAGACGATTTGTTTGACCAAATGAAGGGCACGATTGTGTTTTCAAAGATCGACTTGAGATTAGATATCACCAGTTATAGATCAAAGAGGAAGAAATTCCTAAGACCACATTCAAAACAAGGTTCGGGCGTTATGAGTTTACCATTTTATTGTTTGGACTGAAAAACACCCCAAGGGTATTCATGAGCTTGATGAATGTGGTGTTCTACGAATACTTGGACAAGTTTTTTTAAGTATTCATCAATGAAATATTGATATATTCTCAGATGATGGAAGAACATGATGAACATTTTCTCTTGGTACTACAGTGTTTACAAGAAAACAAACTATATGGGAAACTGTCAAAATGCTCTTTTTATCAATCGAGGATTCATTATCTGGGGCATGTTATCTCCGACGAAGGAATTGTTGTGGATCCAACGAAGGTAGAGGCTATTATGGAATATCCTGCACCAACGAACGTACCAAAAGTACGTAGCTTCATGGGTTTAGCAAGATATTATCGACGGTTCATCGAAGATTTTTTGAAGATAGAAAATCCAATCATGGAATTGTAGAACAAAAACAAGAAAATTGCATGGACCAAGAAATGCGCAGAAGCATTTCGAAGGCTCAAGGAGTTGTCGACGACAATGTCGATACTAAAATTCCTTGACATAGATGATGACTTATTGGTATGCACATACGCTTCCAAGGAAGTCTTAGGCAAAGTCTTGATGCAAGACGGTCGAGTGATCACTTACATCTCAAGGAAATTAAGAAAGCATGAAGAGAACTATGCAATGCATGATTTGGAGTTATTGGCCACTGTGTATGCCCTGAGAGTGTGGAGACACTACCTGATTGGAAGGAAATTCGAACTAAAGATAGACCATTGTGGTTTGCAGCACATTTTTACGCAAAGTGACTTGAACGTGTGACAAAGGCATAGCTCAAAACTTCTTAGAGAGTATGATTTTGAGATTACCTACATAAAGGGAATAGTGAACAAAGTGGCAGATGCATTGAGTCAGAGACCATCCATATTTTTGGTGATACCTCTTAAAACTAATCTTCGAGAAAAGATTCTAACTATACAATGTGAAGATGAATGTTATAAAGAGGTTAAGAAAAATATCGGATGAGACACCATGTTGGTACCTAGGTTTGAAGGATATACATTGGACAACGACAGAGTGATGAGGTATAATAACCTGATTTACATACCGCCTACCGATGATTTGAGAAGTTTGATATTAAGAAAATCTCATAGAGTAGTGGACATGGCTCATCCAGGAGTCATGGAGATGAGGGCAGACCTTAAGCCCTTAGTCTTCTCAAAATCAATGAAGGCGGACGTAGTTATATATGTGGCGAGGTGTGTAGAATGGTAGAAAGTGAAGGCTAAACATAGAAATTCGACAGGATTACTACATCCACATGCTATACCAGAATCGAAATGGGAGGTCATTTCGATGAAATTTATTGTGGGGTTGACGTTGATGGCAAGGAGGCACGACTCAATTTTCGTGGTAGTTAACACTTTGATGAAGAGTGCCCATTTTATTCATGTGCATAAGACGTATCAGGTACTAGACATAGCTAGAGTTTTTATCAGCGATATTGTGAGATTGCATGGCATGCCTAAAAGGATCATATCTGATTGAGGATCGATGTTTACAGGATGATTTTGGACTAGTTTCCAAGAGGCATTAGGAACCCAACTTAACTTTAGTATAGCGTATCACCTAGAGACAGATGGGAAAACAGAAAGAACAAACCAAATCTTGGAAGATATGTTGTGTATGTACGTTATGGACCAACATAAGTGTTGGGAAGAGTTCTTTCCACTGGTAGAGTTTGTGCACAACAATAGCTATCAAAGCACCATTAAGAGGCACCATTTGAGTTTCTTTACAGGCGAACATGTCAGACACCTTTGAGTTGGGATCAAATTGAGGATAGGGTCTTGGTAGGACCAGAAGTGATCCAAGAAATGGAAGAACAAATGAAAATGATAATACACAGGATTAAAGAAGTGCAATATTGGCAGAAGAGTTATGTTGATGCACACCACATTGACCGTAATTATGAAGTTGGCGACCGATTTTTCTTGCGGGTGAAACCGCATAAGAGCTTGATTAAGTTTGGTAAGGGTGATAAAATCTCTCCTAGGTTTGTGGGACCTTTTGAAGTTGTGGAAAAGAAAGGGCACGTGGCCTATCGACTATCCTTGCTTAATTCTTTGAGGCGTATGCACGATGTTTTTGATGTATTTGTTTTGAGATATTATGTTAGTGATCCTACATATGTGATTGACATGATTTCCTTGCAGGTGTCGGATGAGGGTGCACTCACAGCAGAGCCAATCCACATTTTGGACCATCGCATTCGACAACTATGGTTTCGAATAGTCGATCAGGTCAAGGTCCAGTGGGACAATTATAGTCCTCACTCTACTACCTGGGATGACGCATATGATATGTGCCAACAGTTTCCATATTTATTTGATAGTTAGACATATAGATATTTTAATATTCTTTATACACTACATTATATATTGTACAACTTCAGTACAAATTTTAAAACAAGAGGGGGTGTATGTAAAATCCCACTCTTGCAATCACATGTTATTGACTTATTCTTTGAGGACACTTGCGTGCAAGTGATCCGGTTTTAGTATATGGTTGTTTGTTTCGGTTATGGATTCTTATGATGATGTTGATGGATTATGATGTTATGTTATTTGATATCTATGTATTGACATATGTTATTGATGAGTTTAACCTGAGTGTGCAGGTGTTATTGGATAAATCCGTAGGTGCGGACACTAACCAATCTCCCTAGATCCACCTGGATCTAGAACAAAGCAAGACAGAACATGACTCTTTCCCTAGATTTTGACCATTGAATTAAATAAGAGGCAAGAACAAATGACATACCTTATTATCGCTTCCTATGGTCTTTGTTGCTCCTACTTCACTCCAGTTCTCTCATGTAGTCAATACCAAGAAAACACAAACCAACCAAAGTGAAGAAAGCACCATCTATTCAACAATCAATCTATGTATATGATCAAGGAATTATACAATGAAGTGGAAATAGCTTTATGGGAAAGGGACATATTACTGTATCATATTAATGGAAAGTAAATATTACAACCTGAGCCTTGATGTCACAAACTTCCTTTCAATGTCCCTTGGCTCCGACACACACACTTGCTCACTTGCATAAAGAAGATCAAATCCTCTTGATAGACATCTTATAGTCTCCAAGCTGTTGTTCAATGCTGAGTCCTTCACACAATTCTTTCACCAATTCTCCAATGAATCTTGCTTAACCTTTTCCATGAGAATTTCCTCAATATATAAGAGAGAATGAATTAGTTGCTTGGATAAGAATGATCCCAAAATATCAGGGAATCCAGTACTAGGATAACCATTCAAATGCCATCTCATCCTTATAGAATATTCCCTTCTAAAAGCATCGAGAATTCATCTTTTTCCTTGCTTTAGAAAGAGTTCTCACCCTAGCAGTTACACATAGTGAGAACTTCTCACACCCTAGCTTAAAGAAGCCTACGAGAATCATGCATTATTGCAGGCAAATATACTAGCAGCCTGCAAACCTCCTTCAAAAATGATATTTCTGGAAAGAGAAGAAAGTAACTTTTCTCAGGAGAAAGTTCTTATGAAGAGCCTGAGTACACCATCATCAATACATCATCATGATGACCAAAATCATGGGTAACAGCARGACACTTGCAGATTGAGGATTTCGATGGCATCAATGGACATCCTTGGACTCTAGATTTAGTTAGGGAGTGGATTGTATTGGTTTGAGTATTTCATTTATGCATATGCGACATATGATCGGGTATAATATGATGTTGCTTATGGATCATTGACAATCGTTCATTGATGGATGCAGGCTGACGATTTATTTCTAATATGACTCACATAAGGAGTAAAGGGGCCATGCACATCAACCAGATATTGAGGGAGAGGTGTAGCAACATCTCTGTCACAACCTACTAGAACTCTTGTTGTGGCTCAAATTGTAGGTTAATGATTACCTAGTTAGAGAGATCCACGATGTCGTGAGGGCAGACTGAGATAGTCACTCATGAATATTTCTAAGGGGAACGCAATAAGGAAAGGTCCTTATTCCTTAGAATCCCTTAGTCTCTCACAAGGTTTCTCGAATGGAATGTTTATTCCTTAGAATCCCTTAGTATATCACAAGGTTTCCTGAATGGAGTGTTGAATCCAGGGGTTGGACAACTACCAAAACTAGTCAAAGGCGAGTGGCACCCTTGGAGCATGGAGTGCATCTTGAAGGTCACATTGTGTAATTAAAAATTTGAATCAAAGGCAAGTGACACCCTTGGAGCACAGAGTGCGGCTTAAAGTGCACGTCACGGAATTTTAAAAAAAGATGAGTCAAAGAATCTATGTGGCCTAGAAAACTTTGAGCGAATGTTAAACCTTGTAAAATCTTGAGCACTTCCAAATTAATTAATTGATTAATTAATTAATTAATTAATCATAATCCCTAAGGGTCTAAGCTTGTGAAAATAAAAATTTAACTAAGCCTAAGTCTAAGTTAGTGAGAAGACTAAAAACTAATTTATAAATTAAATAATGAGGGGATGAAATAAATCAATTTAAGAAATCAATGAAAATCAAATAAATCTAAAGAGTGAGTTAATGCACATTGTGCAAGTAATTACCAAATTGGAATTTAAGGTAAAATTGGAATAAATATAAAGGAAAGGGTACGCATAGAAATTAATTTAGAGTCTAGTTAACAATATTCTAACTAAGAGAAGTTTCATGTTTTAACTCAATATCCCACGGGCCTGAAAACCCGCTTCTTCAGTCCAGCTCCCAAGATAACCAGGTACATATACAAGTACAGGGTACAGGAAGGTACATAGGACAACTGAATGAGAGTGCATGATCATGGAATGAATGCCACTCCAAAATGAACTAAGTCCAAGCTATATGTATTCATGTTCCCAACTTGACACTTGTCATGTTGAGAGCTACTTTGGTCCACTTGTCCCCATCCTTAGAACTTAGGATAAAATAATTATCCAAACTTTATACTTTAAGGAATACTAATATAATATTCATTTTTGGCTTAAGATCCCTAGCTTATCCCCTTATACTTAAATTTTAAACCCCCCCCCCTTTCCCTAACTATTGGAGTTTAGTCCCCCATACTCTTTTATCGTGGTTGGTCTACACGCAACGATGTATTATATTATTGATAAGACATATACAAAAATAGGCTCACTGGCCTTTACCATCTAGGCTCTATGGCCTAATTCCACACATAATCCTCCTAGCTTGTAATAATTGGCTCACCAACCTATAAAACACAACATATACACAAAGGCTCCCTAGCCTCAAAATCGCGTGCACTTAAGTTTGTTGTGCACGGTATCCTAGAATGCATGCGCTTCATCATTTTAGTGCGTAGTACATGTGTGCACTATACCATGAAATGTGCATGAAAAAAATGATATCAAATAGCTCACAAGCTTAAGTACATTCACATTTACATTTACAGTTGGGGTTCAGCCTAGGAGTATTACAATTCCCTCCCCTTATTTATGCACTGTCCTCAATGCATTATGTACATATATACAACCCAAAATTTCAAAAATCCTCAAACATATGAGGGTATTTTGTCCGCATTGCATCCTCATGCTCCTAAGTAGCATCCTCAGGACCGTACCAGCTCCATTGTACCTTTACAAGCCCTATGGATCGATTCTAGATTTGTTTGATTTTTCGGTCCATAATGTGTACCTGATGCACTTTGATAACGCCTTCTTGCTCCACCTGAATCACATTACAATCAATTACATGATTAGCATCAGGTATATATTTCTTGAGAAATGATACATGGAATACATTATGAACAGACATAGATGCAGGCAATGCAATCATATAAGCTAATGGAACAATCCTTTCTAAGATTTCAAATGGTCCACAATATCTAGCTGCCAACTTGGAACCGTTTCCCAAGTTCAGGGAACTTTTGTTGGCCTTAACCTTCAATAATACATGATCATCCACTTTAAACTTCCTATGAGTTCTACCCTTGTTAGCATAGCTTTTCTTCCTGTCTTGATCATCCTTTAAATTCTGTTTAATTTTCAACATTTTCTCTTCCATTTCCCTGAGTAATTTTGGACCAACCACTACTCTATATATTGGGTTATCCCATCTTACCGATGTGTTTCACTTTCTTCCATAAAGTGTCTCAAATGGGCTCATTTTTAGAGATGATTGGTACCCATTCTTATAAGGAAAATCTACTAAGTGTAGGTAGTCTTCCCATTTTGATGGTTTATCCATCACATACATCTTCAACATATCCTTAATCACTTGATTCACCCTCTTTGTTTGTCCATTTGATTCTGGATGATAAGCTATGCTAAAATTCAAATTTGTTCCAAATCCCTTAAATAATCCTTTCCAAAAATTTGAGGTAAATTTTGGATCCCTGTCAGACAAAATTGTCTTGGGTATACCATGTAATCAAGCAATTTCTCTCATATAACCATCAACAATTTTGGTTTCCTTGTGAGTGATATTTACTAGAATAAAATAGGCAGCTTTAGTAAGCTTCTCCACCACTACCATGATAGAATCATGTTGCTTGTTTGTTCTAGGCAGTTTGGTGATGAAATCCATTGTTACAACTTCCCATTTCCACTCAGGAATGGGAAATGGATGTGGCAAACCAGCTGGGTGTCTATGCTCAAACTTTACCTTTTGACACTCCAAACATTTGGCAATAAAATCAACAACTTCTTTCTTCAATCCTGGCCAATAATATTGGCTCTTGGCAGTTGCAATAATTTTCTGATAACCTGGGTGCCCAACATAAGGTACATTATGAATTTATCTCAATATCATATTTTTCAATTCCTGGGAATTTGATACATAAATTTTTCCCCTGTATATGAGAATGTCATCATTTTATAGCTTATACTCTTCAATCTTTTGCTGCAAAATACCTTGCTGTAATTTTGCCACTAACTCCTTGTATTGAAAATTTGATTTTGCAGCCTCCAAAATTATGTCTTTCAAATCTGATTGGTACATGCTAATGGTTTTTTGGAACAGGGGCATACCCAGGGTTCAATGCTTCAACAATGCACCAACAAAACCCTAACTATCGACCCTTTCGGAAACACCTGTGAAGCAGATGAAGTCTCACCCAAGGTAGAGGCAGGGGTGATTGCAGGACTCAAGTGTCTACAACCTAACCGAGACATAGATCTGTGATCAAAACACTTAACAAAGCACTTAGCAATTAACATTCATTAGTATTTTAACCCTTATTCACATTGCAGGTTAAACCTTGATTACAGAACAACGCAGTATTACTCAAGATATAAGTATATCTAACCATTAGCACATAACATCAGAGTAGATCTATAATTTATTCATACATAAATCACTTGAGCATCAATGGATTTAAGTAATTAAATACATAAAAATAATAAACAACATAGCACAAGGCACATTGACACAGAATATACGTGGTTCACCCTAGTGTGGGGCTACGTCCACCAACTCTTCTTCTTTATTAGTCTCCTTCAATCTTCTTACATGCACAGAGCCACAAAGCCAACTCTGCATAGGACAGGAGATCTGCGTGCACCTTGCTAGATCCTCTTTCCCTGAGTTAGGTTCAAGCACAGAGGCTTTACAAAATTTGTGCACAAAGCACTTACAAAACACTTACGCTTAGCTCTGCAAGCCTTAACACATATTCTTGCACATAGCTAATATTAGCACTAAGCCATCGGCCTACTAGGTCTCTAGGTATCTCTTCTTACATCACCTAGCTACTTATTTATACATTAAAAAAGATGCCTAAGCATGGGTAACCCCATGGGCCGACATCCCATACCCATTTATTAAACCCTAAAACCAAAAAATCCCACAAAAAGGGTGAGATCCCGCGATCTCCGCTTCACCCGGGCGCTCCATCTTCGACCATCCTTTCGAAGTCTCAAAAATGGTCAAACACGACTAAAGTTTCCACAAAACTTGGTCGAGGGACAACAGGCCCCCAACACTCACCTATGACTCGTCTTGAGTCAATCTGATCTGAGCAATACTTCTTCGAAGGCCTCGAGCTGCCTCAACTTGCTGCTTTGCCAGATCCTCTTACTCAACAAACTCCTAAATGACTTTCTCGGTGACAGGCCCTTCCAGGTGTTATTCCACTACTACAACCACTTGTTCTAGATTTGATCCTTGTCCCTCAATTTATTCAAAGAGGGTTCAGGCTTTGTCCTGCACCGATTGGATCCGCTCTGTCGCCTCCATCACTCTGCTCTGGATATCAGTGAATTGATGTTGAACTATGCATGGCTCCTACAATCTCTTCATCTTCTCAATGAACGTAAGTTGCTTCAGCTATGATTTCACTTTCGATGCTTGTTTCTTCACCTCCTGGAGATGTGCCTCCAATCTCCTCAGATCTGGGTCTTCTTCAAGGTGCTCATAGGTCTGTGCACTTCAGTTACTTAATTGCTTGCATTCTGAAGCCAATGCCTTGATTCTTTCTACTACGCTCCTGTCAGTTTCTTCCCTTTGATCTCACACTTCTTGCGGAGTGCTCGACATTGATTGTAGTTCCATATCTACTACTCTTGCTTGAAGCTATTGAATGGCTTCAATGAGCTTCCCCACTTGGCTCTCAGTTGTCTCTTCTTCCATCTGAGCCAATATTGGCACTAGGAAAATTTCTCTAGTTATTGCTTATCTAACCCCAATCTTCTCTGCGAGCAGTTGTTCTTTTTCTTTCTGTATCTTTTCTCTGTCCTCTTCAAAATTTTCCCATAGGTAATCTTTCTCTTATTGCACAACCCGACGTTGCTCTAGGGATTCCTCCTTTTCTTGCTTCAAGGTCTCTGTGGCCTGCTCTTTTTCTTCCTATACACGTCGAAGGTGAGCTTCTGTCACATATGTTATTCTGTGTAGTTGGGTGGGCTCATCCCCCAACTCTACAACTTTTGATGATGACGACGCAATAGAGACCGAGCGGCTCAAATAGAGAGCTTGTTGTACCCCCTTCAGCTCCAAATCAATTATGTCATACATTGTCTCCTACTTTTCTTCATTTTGCTGCAAAATATCCTCTGAAGCATCTGCTACAGCTATGATGATGAGGTCAATATCATCCACTGTGAGCACATTTTGTGACTGAGGCTTATTGGCTCGTGACTTCTTCTACACTAAGGGTTTCTTTGGAGAATCCTTCCTTTTCTTCAATGTCTCATCCTCTGTAAGGGGATCCTTCAGTGGTGTCACTTTTCCCCTTTTCTTCTCATCTTCCCCTTCCTCCTCTTGGTTTACTTCGTCGCCTCCTCCTCCTCCAGGTGAGTCAAATGCAATTTCCTCTGATGCAATGTTTATCTCTTGAACTTCTTCCTTCTTTTTATTTTTATTTTTCTTAGCACTGCTCGGTCCATCCCAATCAGTCCTGGTAACCACAGGACTTCCGATGAGTTCGGGGTTAGCCAGTTCTTCATCTCCAAATGGTACAAGAAATTCTACAGGCCATTCCTTGGTTATCTCATCCATATCTTCCTCAATCAATTTATAGTAAGACTGTATATCCTCCTTGTTTTCGTCCCCGCGCACGGTGATATATATGAAGTTTCGGTCTGCGTGGAAATTCATGAGTGGCCTGAACCTATGGAGTGTATTCAGCGTCATTCGGGAGAATGAATCAATGGCCCGCATGAGCTGTAGGTAGTAGGTGTGGAATACAACATTCGACTTCCACTGCTTCACCATATCACTTGAATACCACAAGGTGGTGAACCTCGCGGCCAGTGGTTTGGATGGCTCGACTTCAGGGAACGTCACTCCCTCTAGAATCTCCCAAGCGACAAATTCTATGAGTATGAGTAACCATCTAAAGTGGAATTCATAACCTTGGTCCTGCGGTTTGCAATAGTCCTTCTCCAACTCGTTGACAAGGTAGCTTGCCCAGTTCATCTACATCCCTTCAATGCACTTCCCTATGAGGTCGATGACAAACCTCATTACTTGCGTCGGTATGTTATTCCTGACGATCTTACCAATGATAAACTGGAAAGATAGGCGCACTGCTCCATCTTGGATGGAGGCTACTATTGCGCCTCTTCCATCACCTTAGTGAGCAAAATAGAGGTGCTTTCAAGCTTAGTTGGGTCTGCTGAGAAGGACAGCTGCAAGGAAAAGAGTTAGGGAAAGAAATAGAAAACAACAACTAAGAATTAAACTAAGAAATGCAATAACAACTAAATTCATGAGCATAGGGACATAGAGACAAAAAGAACAATGAGACCCGTGTCACCAATGATAAGGCTGCTATTAGTGAAAGAATACACCGAGAAGTAAGGGGACTATGAGTCTCTTCTTCCTCCAAGGGAGGGCTCTTGGACCCCCACAAGCAAGCTCTTCTTACAACAAATAAAAATGGGAAATGATGAAAGAACTATTTGCTAATACACTCAAGGGGTGAGATGGATTGCCCAATGAAATGGTGCAAATATACTCTTGGAAAGGATAGATTCCTCAAGAAAATAATGGAAGAATAACTTTTCTTTGAATTCCTTGAAAAATTAAGTGTATCCATGGCCTTTTTATAACATTCCTTTGAGCTATTGTTCAACTAGTTTGTAGTGTGAAAAGAGGCTAATTAGGGAATTTCTAGGTCTTTGACCAGCCATCCAGTCGAATCCAGTGCAGATTTGAGTGTCAAATCATCTTGGGAGCTGAACCATAAGTGGGTGGGAGGCTGACCACTCTCATAAATGCATTGTTTCTCAGGTGCATGGATTTTTTCAATAACAGTCGTGCATCGTGTGCATGTGCGTGATTTATGCGTTCTTGTTCCGCGCATGTACGCGTGCACCCTGTTTCTTCATAGCACCCTTCAATTTTTCACTTCTTTGTATAGTTTTTTACCATTTATGAATGMTTTGGTGTTAATTCAGGTCCATGGATGACTTCATCACTGTTTGACGATGTTGAGTTCTTGTAACCATGTGCAGACGAAATTTCAGTGATAACATATGCCCCCTGATGGATGAGGTTAGGAGCATATGTATAGTCGAAATCCATCAATGTTTCTTCTACTGAGAGTGTTGTTGTAAGAGAGAGAAATAGTGGGATCGTCCAGAGCAATCCGTTGGAGGGAAAAAGGAACCGGTAGAACCCGACCTTCCATAAGGTGTGTGAAAAAGAAAAATGTGTACAAACGAGGCGGGCATGCCCCATGCTCATGTCATGTAACTCAAGAAAGAGGAATGAAGTGTTGGTGTAGACAACTACAACGCCCTCGGGGGCAGTCGTGATAAAGGAGGAAGACAATTCGATGGATGAACATACTGTGAATAGTAGGCAGTGATCACGGTAATAAGTATCACTGATTATGTGGGCATTGATAGCCCAACCAAGTTCAGAGGTCTTCAAAAAATGAAAAAACTAACTGCAATAGTCGCAAAGTAAGACCCATCGTAACATGAAAAAGTGTTGACGTCGAATGTTATGGGGGTCAACGACAGCAGGGAGCAATTGTGTGTCACCCTATGTCGTTCGAGATCTCTCATTGGGTGGGTAATGAGAATCAAGATACTGTCTCCCTTCTGGAAAACTGTGTTGATGTCGACAAAAAAGGGGGACGTGACTCCCAGAAGCAAATGGCTTCGTGAAATCTACTAGGTGAGGTTAGGAAGTGGAGGAGGTACATGGATGAATTCAAGATGTAGGAAGACTCAAGATGACCCTTGGTTGGAGTATATGTCATATAAAAAAGTGGTTGCAATCGTTCAACGAGGTCAAGTGTCAGGGGGACAACAAGACTGGGGATAAGTTGTGCCAGAGGCGGGACAAGGTGAACAAATTCAGAGGGAAGAGGTAAGTGGCATGTGGGGTACTCTGAAGATATGGACGATGTCGGTCAAGGGTGGATGATAAGTAGTGCTCCAACCAAGGGTGACATGGGTTGCAATTGGCCAAAAAAAAAAAAGAAAGGGAAGTAGGTCGTCAAAGGTAACGACAAAAAAAAGCAATGTAATGACTGGAAATAAAGGTGTTTGTACAATAAATAACGAATAATTGGGGAGAAGTGTACAAATATAGAAATGGGTGCCCCAGTGTGATATGGTTGGCCCGGGAAGGGCATAATTTGCTCGAGAAACTGATGGAGGGTGGGGGGCCCATGGGTGAGTTTCTGTATGAGGTAGGTGAAATGAAGGGAGATTGGCAGATGAGTAAACAGATTGTGGATGAAATTGAGGGTTCATGCTACTGCGGAGGTGCAGCCCGACCATAGAACCATGGAGAGGTAATTTGGGAGTCTGTTGGGAAATCTAGCAAAATGAGGAGAAGGAGTATGTCGTTGATTCACAACATTATGTAAGACTATCGGGACTCCCATCCCTAAAGGTTTTTGAAAAACAACATGAGTGTCAGAAGTGACAAAGGGTGCTATGAATGGGACAACTCATGTGGGTAAGAGTACTACCGGGTGACAGTACCGAAGATGCAAATGGAGGTGTGGGTACTGCAGAGCCAGAAATGGGGATCCTAGAGGCAAATGTCAGAGGGTGTGACTAGAAATGTAAGTGAGATTCAGAGGGAATGAATACATGCTAGTGCTAAGTATATACCTGAAGGGGTTGTGTCGATATATGATGACCAAGTACCTGCACACATGAAAATCAAATACCCGACGTGAACAATATCTAAAGATAATCAAATATATGAGCATGTATTTGATAAGTGTGAATATGCACATGCGTACTTGATTAGGGTATGAAAAATGGCGCCCTAGGGGCTCAGGATGGGAAGAGGCCTAGGGACTGGTGTGATGTAGATGACGGGATGTTGATCCCATGGTTGAAGAAGGATCAAGAAATGGACATCTGGAGCTCCCGGAATGGTGAGTGGAAGTTTGGAAAAATGACCTATATATAGTTGTAGGGCCCACATTGCCACCTCATTTGTACTTGCTGCTATAGTGATTGGATGAGAAGTATTCAGAGGAGATTGTGAGATTCTGGGAGGATGAGGCATCCGATTAAGAACCCACGAGCATCAGGTTAGTGGTCTGATCATCCTTCATAGAATTAGGGTTTCACTTTTTTTGGGCAGGGGTTGTATGGAGGATCGTACAGGGGTGTTTAGGGGTGTGGGCCCCACATGCGTGGGAGATCTGGTAATAGGCGCGCACACGTGCGTGCCTGTCCACCAGATAGACGTGCATGGGAGCGTTGGCAAGGGGATAAAGGGCATGAATGATGTGCGCACTTGGGGGTTGAACATATGCACATATGTGCACGCCTGTCAGTTGAACAGGCGTGCACATGTGCGCGCCTATAGAGTGAACAGGTGCGCCTTAGAGCACACCTGTGTAATGAACAGGTGTGCATGCATGTGCGCCTATGTAGTGAACAGGCGTGCACATGTGCACGCTTGTGGGGTGTACAGGTGCGCATGTGTGCGTGCCTATGGGTTAAACAACTGCGCCATTGAGGCAAAGTTGATAGGTGTAAAACATGTCTTTTTTATGTTGTTGATTGTCCATGTGGCTGATTTAGGATGGTTTTATGTTGTGCAGGTGAGCTTCGGGCACGATGCCTATTGGTTGGAAAGAGTGGGATTGGTCCCAGTTGCGAGACATCATGGCTATTGAGGAGCCAGGTGTACGTGCGACTTTGGCAGCCTGTGGACTGTTGAAGTTCTTTGAGTGCCCCTTGATATGGGTGCAGGAGTATCTCCTACAGTTTCTTATCTGGATGTGGAGTCTGGACCTACACTGCTTCATAGTGCAGGGAGAGAAGATTCCCTTCACTGCGGTGGAGGATTTTTTTTTTTTACTGGGCTACCATTTCGGGGAACGCCCCTACCGGCGGAGCCGGTGCTACCAAGAGATACGCCTCTAGCGATGGTGGGTCGGAGATATTGTTCAGGGCCGAACTATATGTCCGGCACAATTGTAAGCATTGGGGCAATGGATGCCCTAGTGCATTGCTGTATAGAAGCAATGATTGTGAGAGTGTATGGTTCACTAGCGATGCAGCGAATCAGCGGTGGCTAGTTGATGGTGATGGAGAGAGTGTTGGTCAACGAGAATTTCGCCTGGGAGATTACATTGCATTCCAGGATGGTGGGGCAGTTGGACCACTGTCGGTCCATGGATATGGGAGAGTTTGCCTTTGGGTCCATCCTGGTGGTCTAGTTTCTGGAGAGGGTGTTGATGTTGTGCCCTAGGATTCTATTGGGTGCGTTGGGGGCGCGAGAGTCATGGTTGAGGCGGTGGTTGACTGTGTTGCTTCACCATGGTGGTAGCGAGGGTGGCCACTTCTTCACTACAGAGGCGACACAGGTATGGTGACAGATGTTGCAGGTGATATTGCGGTACCCCTATGCCAGGGTTGACTTCCGGGAGGATCCGGACATGGTGCTACCTCCAGGGGAGGTGCTTGACCGTCAAGGTATGTTGATGATGTTGATATGTATGTTTTTGTGTTTTTGAGATAGCATGCCACATGTATATGATATAGATGCTAATACTATCTGTTGTTTGTTTGTATGTGCATATGTGGAACCTCGTGGGTGTGAGGTGAAGTTGCAGAGAGCATCATCTCGTCAGGAGCTGAAGAGACCATTGTGGGGAGAGAGACGTCGACATGAGGATTTCGCGGTGTGACCAGCTGAGCTGAAGAGGGCAGCGATGAGATGTCGGTTTGATGACCCTGGTGTTGGTCCATCACATGCTCCTCCGGTGGCTGCCGGAGTGAATTTTGAGGACATACGTCATCGTCTGGTGGCGGTGTTACAGGATGTGCCTAAGGGCATATGGTCTCACATCTAGGATGAGGGTATTCTGGAGCAGTGCATGGGGATTTCACCGCCATGGCGGGCCATATTACAGCGAGCAACAGTGGCTGGTGTTGCGATGACCGGACAACTGTTGCCGGGGTAGGAGGGACCGGTAGGGGGTGGACCACCACCGCCTGAGGGAGGGGAAGGTAGTGGTGGGCCACCACCTCCTGAGGGAGGAGCAAGCGGTGGTGCTCTAGATTCACCATGAGTGGTGCTCTATGTATTGATGTATATATATTTTTTGTATATAGGCTGTTGAGACCATTTTGTATCGAGGTGCTTCATTGGCCTGCAGATAGTTTTATTTTTGTATGTAAACATTTGGATGGCACTGTAGACCTTTCGATATATACATGAGTATACATTTTTGAGATCTATGTGGTGTTTACATGTGTTTTGTTAATGTATTGATGATGTCTAATCTATATATGTGATGACAATTTGTTTTGTATGTTTATGTATGTGTAGAGGTAGCTTCATGTGATATATGCCAGTCTAACACAATATTAGCTAGGTTATCCATAATTTGATTCAGTTGTCTTGGAATATGTGTAAATGTAATGGAATCAAAATGTCTAGATAAAAGTCTAACCTGCAGGTATTTGCAAAAGAGGCAAGGATCACGGACGTGGTACACATTGTTGAGCTAGAGTACGACTAGTTGAGAGTTGAGAAAGACGCTAAGGTGATGAATACGATGACACTAGGCATCGGCCAGGAGGCCGATGATGGAAATGTATTCGGCTTGGTTGTTGGTCGTTGAACCCAAACATATGCCGCTTGAATGAAGCATTTCATGTGAGGGGGTGTAGAGAGCCCAAGCGACCGAAGTGAGATTTTGCATCCAACGGCTGGCGCCATCGGCATAACCGATGTGGTAGGCTGGTGGAGGAAGCATCTGTCAATAGCACAAAGGATAGTTTAGACATGAGGGAGGGAAAAAATATTAAAAACGCTATAAAATAAATAACCTAAAGTAGAATGACTACGTTTAAGAATAAAATTTCTTTAGATACAACCCATTGACGGGTTCATCGAGAGAGAGGCCTGTGGGGGAGGCCAGGATGTATGCACCTTTGGTGAGGCAATGTTTGATAATGTATGGGCCATGCCAGAGTGACTTGAATTTGTTGTGGCCAAAGGTATCATGAGAGATATCATAAGCCAAGACGAGGTCGCCTTTGCGAAATGAGCGAAGGTTAACATGTCGATCAAAAGTAGCCTTGGATCGTTTTTTAGCTGCCTCGTTGTTCTGTAATGAAGATCGACAATCTTCAACCAAAGAGTCTAAGTTCAACAAGTGCTGCTCTAGTGGAGCAGTTTCAGGTAATAGCTCAATTGCGGTGCGTAAGGTGGGAATTTCGCACTCGATGGGAAGAGTGGCCTCAACCCCATGGACTAGATGAAATAGTGTGAAACCAATAGTTGTTTTCATAGCCGTCTGGTAAGCCCATAGTGCAGAAAATGGTCTTATGTTTATGTTTATTAACCATGTGTTGTAACATGGTCTTGAAGACTTTGTTAACTTCTTCGACCTGTCTGTTAGACCGAGGGTAATATGGTGAAGCAAACTTGTGAGAGAATCCTAACCAAGATGAGAGCTCGACGAAGTTCTCATTCTCAAAGTGTTTCCTGTGATCGGAAACGAGTTGGTGTGGTACTCCAAAGTGGGATATGACGTGGTTAAAGAAAAAACACGCTGCAGTGTCGACAACATTGTTGAAGGTGGGCATGGCTTCTGCCCATTTGGTGAAGCCATCGACAGTGACAACAATGTATTTGTGACCATTGCTGGAGGGGGGATTACAAGTCATGAAGTCAATGCCCCATTTACAAAAAGGGTCGGCAGTGATGACAAGATGAAGAAGAGCGGGGGGAGCTCGAGATTTATTGGTGTAGATCTGACATTGCTCACATCGTTTCATGGCATGAATGTAATCGTGAAACAAGGTAGGCCAAAAGTAACCGGCTCGGATAATCTTTTGAGCAATGGATATGCCCGAAAGATGGCCCCCACATGCGCCGTTGTGGCAGTCATTTAAGACTCTATCAACCTCATCAATAGTCAAGCATCGACGAAGAATGGTGTCGACTCCCTGCTGGTATAGGATGTCTCCGATGAGGAGGTAGCCAGGGGCCTGCTGGTGAATACGACGACGATCATCTTGTGAAAAGTAGTTACCAAAATTTTGAGTTCGGAGGTAGACGAGGAGGTCATCGTACCAAGGATCATCCGAAGTGATGTAAAAGAGGTGTTCATCAAGAAAGTCGATGTTGACGGGGGTACCGGTGGTGTCAAAGGGGAGGGCCGTGACAAGTTCGACGAGAACGAGGGCCTTCTTACTCTTAGGTGTTGAGAACTCGAGGTCGTACTCCTGAAGGATAATGATCCATCGAGAAAATTTGTCGTGAAATTATTGATGACTGTGCAAGTACTGCATTGGGTTGGAATCTGCGATGACCTTTGTCATGCGAAGAAGAATGTAGTGGCGCAATTTATGGACTGCGAGGACGACTGCAAGAGCAAGTTTCTCTTCGGGTTTATACTTCAAGGGTGGCCCTGAGAGGTTTTTACTAACGTAATAAATGACATGCTCACGATTGTCATCACCTAGCTAGACGAGAACTCCTGCTACTAATACAGCTGATGCTGATACGTAGAGGATATAGTTGCGATTGTAGTCAGGTGCACTAATTAAAGGTGCATTCAAGAGTGTTTTTTTAAGATCGTCAAATGACTATTGGGCATGGTCGTCCCAGTGAAATGGGATGTCGTTACATAGTAAGAGAAGGAATCCATGTGCACATATGGCGTATTCTGGGACAAATCATTGTAGAAAGTTATCTTTTCCTTGTAGGCTCTGCAGTTGATGTAAATTCCAGGGAGGTGGAATTTCGGTGATAGCTTTGACTTTGAGGGGGTCCATGGTAATAACTCTTTGGGAAACAATAAAGTTAAGGAGGTGCCCTACAGTGACACAGAACACACACTTGAGCAGATTCAAGCAGATATTGTACTGACAACACCGTTTAAAGATGATTCATAAATCATCAAGATGTTGGGTGCGTTTCTTGGATTGAACTGTGAGGTCATCCAAGTAGGCGAGGATGATATGAGCCAGATCGTGAAAGATGTATGTCATAGCGCGCTAGAAAGTTGCTCCGACATTTTTTAAGCCAAAAGGCATGACATGATATGCAAAAGTACCCCAAGGGGTAGTGAATTCAGTTTTATACTGATCAACGGGGTGAATTTGAATTTGATTATAACCAGAGAATCCATACATAAAGGATAGAGCCTCATGGCCTGCATAGTCGTCGATAATTTGATCGATGAAAGGCATGGGAAAGTTGTCTTTGGGACATGCGTGATTGAGATCATGAAAGTTTGTGCAAATGTGGATAGTGCCCTGTTTTTTGTTAATGAGTATAGGGTTGGAAACCCATGAGGTATAGGCGATGGGGTAAATGAACCTGATAGCGCGTAATTTGTCAATTTTGGCTTTCATGGTCGCGGATTTGGATGGGTGTAGTGGTCATTGTTTTTGACGAATTGGTGTAATGTTGGGCCAGGTGTCGATGCGATGTTCGACGATAGAGGGATCGAGGCCAGGCATTTTCGTGTATGACCAGGCAAAAATATCCCGATATTCTTGGAAGAGGGCTTTATATGCGGTGATTTCCTGAGGAGTGCAAGCAGCTCCAATGGTGATTTCCTCGACGATGCCATTTTTAATGGAAATGTCAATTTTAATGGTTGGGGAAATGTTGGCCATGTTTCCTTCTTCAAAAGCATCAGGGGCAGGAATAGGGTTTTTGAACCAGTCGATAGGCCCTAATGGGATAAAATGCTTGGTTTTGACCATGTAAATGGGGTGTTGGTTAGGAGGCACGGAGGCTTCCTGTGGAAGGAAGAGTGTGCAGTGGTGTAGTGCATCCTAGGGATAGTCCGAGTGGTTTAACTCTTTGAGTATTTCTTCATCGCATTGGAAGTGATAGGAATACAAGGGGTCATGAGGAGTGATATCGGTGACGGTGGTCGTGTGGTTTCCCCCTGGTGAGCAAGAAGTAGGGGGAACAATGTTAGGAGATGGTGAGGGTTCACTCGACATAAACCATATATTAAAGTACTGAGGGGTACCCATAGTAGTTGGGTGTAAAATGTCTGTAGGGGAATGAGCGGGAGAGTTGGTGGGATTGGGGGGTGAATCCTCAGATAAGTCGTCTAAGAACCATGGAGGCATTGGAAGGGCCTCGGGTTCAGGAGAAATGACATGAAGATCTACTAGTGACGAGGTAATGTCAATTATCGACTCTGCGGGCCATTGAAGAAGGGTCAATTGGCGTTGCTTGTATTCAAGGATTATAGGACACTGGTATGTAAAATGAGCTAATGATTCACAGAGAGAGAAAGGGAATCTCATATGTTCATTGACTGAAGTGGTGACATAATGGATGTCAGTGATATTTGTGGAGGAGGACATAGCAGGACTGGGGTTTCTCTGGAATCTTTGGCATACTGTGGCTAATGTTTGTCGAAAGCATGGCAGTGCTGGACAATGGTGGGTATAATGGCCATATTCTGAACATATAGCGCAAGAAAATTTGGTCTGCAACCCTTTACTACTGGAATGGGGGGTGGTAGTGGCAGTAATGGTTATAGTGGCGAGTGTTGGGGGAGTGTGATTGAGTGGAATCAAATTCTGTAACTTTGGTAGAGATGGGCAGTTGTTGGTTTGGTGTCCCTCTTTCTCACATAGTGTGCAAGGAGGTTGGATGCGTGGAGGAAGTGGAGTTGTGGGCTCCTTATTCTTTCTCCTACCCCCAGCTGTGGTAGGGGGGTTAGTGAGTGGGGGTGCGGTGGGAGTAAGTATGGGAATCATCATGGGGATTCGTTCTTTTTGGGGGGGAGGGATGGTCGAGGGACCATCTCTAGTGGGTGTAAATACCAAACTGGGATTGCTAACACCATATTAGGTAGGGTGAGCATTGTGGCTACTTGAAAATATTTGATGCCTGGTGGAGGGTAAAAGAAGGGAATTTGGGTGATGGCTTGGGGAACTGTCTCCCAAACTGGGATATGTCCTTGGGGAGAGGTGGATTCATGGACTGGTGGGGTTGACGAGTGTGCAGGAGGTTCTTGAGGGGGGAGTGTTGCGATGAGTGGGACGTTAGATATGATATAAGCCTCGGTAGGAGGAAGGGTATCCTCTGTGTGAGTTCTGTTAGATGATACGACGCATACTTGATTGATGGATGAAGGAGTGGTGGTGCTCCATGATAAGTTCCTAACAATGATGGATCTTTGAAAATTCCAGGACCCATCTCGATGAGTGGGTATGCGTCATGGCTTGTGTGGATGAGAGGAAGAATGTTATCAATGTTGGCAGATGGATTAGGCTCGTAATGTGAGACTTGGTCAATAGTAACGATCTTCACATTATGAGGGAGCATAATTGTATGAAATATGGAAGATGCCACTGCCTTCATAGCGTACATGTAGCTACGACTGAACATGATATTATAATCGAGTGGGGCATGGATAAATTCGATGTCGATGAGAATAGTCTTAGCCCCGAGTTCGACGGGGACATTTTGGAAGAGCCCTTCAGGAAACGATGGTCACCTGTCATGAGCTCGTAAGGTGATGGAAGAGGGTATGAGTTCAGGGGAACCAAGATTTTTCCATATCGTTTTGGACATAATTCATGTAGACTCACCTTCATTGATGATACACCGATGAACTGTGATGTTCCATATTTTTACTAGTATTTGAAAAGTGATCAAGGTGGGAAGGCAAAGTTCTTCGCTGTCGAGATCAAAGGTAATGAGTCGGGTATCTACAGGGTCAACTGCCCCCAAGGCGGAAAGTAATGATTTCCACTGAGTAGGACAAGTCTGGAGGACCTCCAAAACTGACATGGCATTCAGGGATTGTGCTAAGTCATCTACCAAACTATAGTTATGAGCTTCCCTAGCATGTGGGTTGTGGACATTCTTGCACAATGGGATGCAAGGGATGTGAAGTGGTGGCTCGGAGGAAGGGAGAGGAATCACTAAAGGGGGTCCCTTCGGTGTAGGGTTTGTCTCTGGAGGGATAGGAGGAGACTCAGTGGGTGCATGAGACTGATGATTACGTGTTTACAGAAGGATTTCTTCCTCACTAGTGAGGAGAATTGTGCGATCTGCTGGATTGTGGGGGTTGAGGTATTGTCCCACCTGAGGTGGAGGATGTTGTGTGTCTTGTTGGGTGTTTATCACACCTTGATGTGGAATGGGATTTTGTAGTACGGAAGGAGGGGGTTGTTGCATGTATTTTTGTGGTGCCTGCTGAGGGGAAGGCAGTGCTAGAGGATGGGGAAGACTACCAGAGTCTTTCAACCATTTGAAATCAACGATTTGGGGGAAATGATGGGTGTAATGGCCGAACTCACCACAAAGGGCACAAGAGAAGTTGGTTTTAACATTATTTTTATTTCTCCCTTGGTGTCTATTACTATTGCCCCCCTGGGGGTTTTGATTCCCTTGGTTCTGGTTGCCCCCAGTGGATTGGTTTTGCTAGGGTTGATTCCCGCCTTGACCTGGGTTGTTGTTGTTCCTGTTCTGTCCTTTATTTTTGGCATTGTTTGATGGATGGGTTGGATTGGCCATATTCAGCTGTTCGAAATTTTTGTATTGTTGAACGGCAGAGGGTTGAACAAAATTCACCCCCACATGAGGATGTGGGGGAGCCATGGGTTGTGGGGGACCAGGAAATGGGAAGTATGAATTCTGTTGTGGTAACGATCCATAAGGTACATAGAAAGGTGTAGTGCTTTCTCTAGTACTATAAGATGAGGTAGAGGGAGTACCAGAGTTCATTTGAATAGGTGGATATATGGGGGGTGCCGACGGTGGTCCACTGATGGGTGGAGGTATCGCAACAGGGTATAGTTGTTGATAAGGGGGTGGGGGGTAATAAGAATTTCCCCCGTATGCCGGCGGGTATTGAGGTGTTCTATACATCGGTGGTGGTTGGGATTGTGGACCGTGGTGAGTGGTGGTACCAATAAGTCTGTCTGCTGAGTGAGACATCCCAGATTTGTCTTGGCCAAATGGCACAGGTTTTGGAAGATCAGGAAGTATAGTGTATAAGTACCCTGACTATGCATAGATGAGGTCATATTGTTGGGCCTTACTGATGGCTTCCTCTTCAGATTGAGGGAAGGTGGAAGCTACATCCTTACCGAGGAGAGAGACAAGTGATCTAAGAAACCAGTTGAGACACTGTTGCTTGGTGGTTTTTGCTTTACACAAACTACGTCGCCTACGCCACTCATGAATGTGGTCAGCGATATGTGTGGTTGAGGTTTGTTTGAAATTAGAAAGTAGTTCTAGACCATTGTCATGGAAAATTGGTAATTGGAAGAAGGTCAAGAATGCTTTGGCCAAGGACTCAAAAGTTGCATGGGACCCTGATTTTTCTTCTACATACCATTTGGCCGATGGGCCAGTGAGTGTGCATTGAAATAATCACAGTCGGATGGAATCATCCATAATGCTATTGGAAGAGAACCATAGGTGAAAGGTAATGACATGGTTGGCAGGGTCATCGCCTGCCTTTCCTTCAAACTTTGGTATGTCCGAAGGTAGTTTGGTGGGAATTGCAGGCCATGTGGGAGCATGCAATATAGGATCATTGGTGAGTTTGCTAAGATTCGGTATGTTGAGAGAGGCCAAATATGGAATCTGCAGTGGGGGGGGAGGATTAGCTCCAGCCATGGTGTGAGTGTGTTGTGAACCTGACCCTTGAGGGGGCTAGGTGATTTGGTGCTTCCTCCTTGAGAGGAAGTTGGTCCCCCACTTCTGTGTAAAGGAGAGCGAGTGAACGGATGACCTTGGGAAGTGGAACCAAGTAATGTAGAACCAAGAAAAGTTGATCCTAAAATAGTAGCACTTACAGGAGTGTGTGAAGGAGGTGCCAATGAGTGGGCAAGACCAGACACTCCCCCTAAGATAGGAGAGAGTTTTAGCAAGCATCGTGAACGACGGAGGTTCTGTGGGTCCCCTATGATGTCTGACTAGCTGCATGAATGTGTGCAAATAGTGGTGAGAGTAATATAGAAACAAGAGCCTTTGCGTTGAATGTTACACAATATATATATCCAAATCAAACTATAATCAGAGGTGCATCATACATAAAATGTTTTTAAGAAAGAAGCATATATGTGGGTAAGTGGGTTTTGTCTGCGCGGGGAATCAAAAGAAAACAAATGCTCATGTCCTAGAAGATGTAACGTCCTTCCTCTCGAATAACACTGGACCTTCCAATAGTACTCAATAGTGGGGTCTGGCGTCACTGGAAGAGAAACTAGTGAAGGATGAAATAATTGGTTATAATGAGGGGTAAAGGGGGCATATCCTGAAAGAGCTGGTGATATTTCCCAATAGCCACAAAAAATCCAATCAAGGTGCAATTGCAGCCCACAATTGCCACCTGGGTAG
>ML781265.1:1483021-1512733 GCA_009831015.1 Picea engelmannii
AAATATAGACCGATGATATAGATTTAAATATTGATATGGCTAGTATCTTAGCAAAGGTTAATGTACCTATCCCTCTTAGTACTGATATTGTATTTTTTTTTAAATACCTACAAGAAGGTCACTATTGCGACATTTTGGAGTGTTGCTCCCATAGAAACTATGTCGGAGATGATACCTCTTAACATCTCTCTTCCCACGTTATAGATAAGAACTTTCCACCTTCAAGACGTCGGTCTTGCCACGTTCTATATGTCTCTATTGCCACGTTTCAGACATCTGAAATGTCTCACTTGCCACGTTTGAAACGTCGGTCTTGCCAACTTTGAAGCGTCTCTCTTGCCACGTCTAAAACGTCTCACTTGCAACATTTGCAATATCTCACTTGCCACGTTTGAAACGTCGGTCTTGCCACATTTTAAATGTCAGTCTTTCCATGTTTTCAATGTCTCTCTTGCCACGTTTGAAACGTCGGTCTTCCCACGTTTGAAATGTCGGTCTTTCCACATTTGCAAAGTCTCTCTTGCCACGTTTGAAATGTTGATCTTGCCATGTTTTCAATGTCTCTCTTGCCACATTTGAAATGTCGGTCTTGCCACGTTTGAAATGTCGGTCTTGCCACGTTTGCAACGTCGATATTGCGACGTTTCAAACGTCGCAATACCGACGAAAACTAGGTCGTCAAAAAAATGATGTCATGTGAAACGACGTTTGAGGGGGTCCAAGGTTTGTCGATCTTCTGACAATAGAAAGTGGCAATTGTGTCGAATGCGCCGTCGTAATTTGACCCAAATGCAGTAGTCCCTTTCATGAAGAAGATCCAATTCCTCTTGATAGACCTACTAGAGTCTCCAAGCTTCTATTCAAGTTGGGTTCTTCACACAATTCCTTCACCAATTCTTCAATTAATCTTACTTAACCTTTTCCATGAGAATCCTTTCAATATATAGGAGAGGGTGAGATGGTTACATGGATGAGAATTATCCCACCAAATCAGAGAAGCTAGTAAAATGACAACCATACGAATGCCAACTCATTTTCTAGAAGATTCCCTTCTAGAACCCTCGAGACTTCTTCTCTTTTCCAAGCTTAAAAACAAGTTCACACCCTGTGTATAGATAAACCTGTGAGAAGTTCACACCCTAGATGAAGGTGGTCTATGAGAATGGGTCATTCTCACACCCTAGGCCATATGTAGCCTACGAACACACTCTAAAAATATGTTTTCTGGAAGGAGATAAATACCACTCTTCTCAAGAGAAAGTTTTTGTTGGGAGCCTGAGTACACTATTTTCAATACATCACCAAGATGAAAAAAATCATGTGTAACAGAATTCCCCCCAAAGTATGAGGCCGGAATCAGTGACAGCTAAAATACTTTGTAAATTGCATGTGTGTGTTGGAAACCAGGAGCGCACCTAATCAGAAACCTGCAAACAACCAAGCATCTGTAGAATATCATACTAATTCTGAGGTAGGCATTCCTATATTCAGATCACAAACATATGACATCATAAACATAGGTCATGGCCACCAATCATACACTATGGATCCATGCCATCAAAATATCGCATAGCCACCAAGAATACACTGTGGATCCATGCAAGAAGAGTCAAATTAAGACGACATAGCCACGAGACATACAGAGTGGATCTATGTGTCAAAAACTTATACATATCCTATGGTATTCTGGATCAAAGAGATGAGACCCAGGGTCTTCAATCCCGTCACCTGAAAGTATGAATCTAACCATGTGATTACATGTGCTAAAGTCAAACATGGTAGAAACCACTTGATTACCGGTCATTAATGAAACCATTAACAAGTGCGAGGGAAATCACCATTAATGTCAATGACTCCCAAGGTACACTAGTACAATCCATCAAATGTGAATACATGAGTTGAGGTCTAACATTCGATGGAATCTATCGATTAGGGGTCAATGATGAAAACCCACTGTCGAAAGCGAGGAAACCTGCCATTGAGGCATGCAAGTTCCAAGGTACCAAATAATTTCTAAGTCTTGTTTCCGGATAATGAGCTGGAGTCGACGGAACAAATCTTGTCACAGGAGGGCCTTGATGTATCCCCCATCAATGACACGAAATGAGTAACAGATTTTGAAGGTGAAACAGAGTATGATGTGAGTTGAACTAGACACGGGGAAGGCTGACACTGAGAGAATGGACAACTACAGATGCCTGACTCAATAGATTTTTCAGATGAACTTCTCTTGAACATATGAATGACACGACCAATGATTTGGCAACACTGACTCAGAGACGACTCAGGATATGACCTTGTAGCAATTCGAATGATAGACAAATGGATTTCCCTAACCGGCTTCAGATAAGGGATAGGGGGGTGTCATGTTCAAGATAAACACTTACTGCCAATAATATGAATATGAAAACACATCCCTTTCCCAAATTTCCCCCACCATTTCTGGCGAGTACCTCTTTATTTTTACGCAAGATTGAGGAGGATAACATATGCTTGTTGATGTAAGCTCATCCTTCAGACAAGTCCCTCGAATTATGTTTAACGAACCCTAGGAAGGAGTGGTTCGGTCCCATTGTGGGTCTTTTGATGTTTGTGTAACGAGTCCAAAGATAGAAAACTCGAAGGTTTTTCATGATTATAGAGTCTGGAAAAACACTCAAAAGAGAACTCTCTCAGTTCCTTTTTCGTAAAATAGTCTGATGAGACCGAAAAAGAGATAAATTATCGCCCAACAGATCCTTTCTTCAAATACTTTAACGAGCGTGAAAATAGCAAGGTCGCTCGGCAAGCTTTTCATGTTTAGAGAGTCTGAAAAAAAGCTTAAAAGGGTTCATTTTTCATATAACCTTGTTGAGCCCGAAAAAGTGATAAAAGTGTGCTCGATTACATTCTCATGTATTTTCAAGCGTGAAAACGGACAAATACCAAGCTCGAGGTTTTGTTCAAAAACCATAAAAAACAATTCAAACATATGATGAAAAAAGAGAAAATATCCATATCCCTATGTATGGACGTCAAAGTCGTCAAGTCTGCAAAAATTCGCTCTCATAGGGGTATTAGGCATTAGGTTTAATAAATAAAACAATTATAAAAACCAACAAAAATGATAAAAAGTAAATATAAGTGGGTAAAATTTCTTTTTACCATAGTCATTGTAACTTTGCCAATATTTTAACCCAAAACCCCTCTTTTGTCCTTGAATTTTGGCGCTCGATTGTGGAAGGTACGAACAACCATTTGGTGAACCATCTCCGGCAATGAGGTAAGCTCCTTGTCTTCTATCTTTTCATGGTTGTTATAACCCTAAATTGCACCACAGATGCTTACCTAGCATCAAGACAACTCATATCCCTTCCTTGCCAAAGCCATGCTGAATAAACTCTTAAAAATCCTCTTAAAACAAGTAACACACACCCTAAACCACTACTGCACACGTTGGAACACTGGCAAGCCTACTACTGCACGTGTTGGAACGCTGGTTGGCCTACTACAACCCGCATTTACCTAACAAAGCACAAAAAATAGGAAAGTTGCCGACGGGACAAAAAGCTATGGGTCAGTTAACTGAAACTCCCAGCTATGCATGGCCGAGAGTTCATCCAAAACCCTAGCTCCTTCTAGCCTATAAAAGAAGGGGTAGGGGTACTATTTGGAGGAGGAAAATCATAGCAAAGAAACTCTGCCCAATTGTTGAATCCATTTGTCCCAACCCTTTAGCCTTTCCTCAAGCTTAAGGAGAATTAAAGCAAAGCAGTTGGAGGACAAAGAAGAGGAGGAGCCCAGGATCAGGATCGAGGAACGGTGATCAGTCTCTATCATTATTGTAAGTTGATTCATCTTGAGATTAATAAAAGAATACTTTTCACGTCCCAATGCATGAGTTTTACATGTTTTATTCGATTTATGCTTAATCTCTAATTCTCTAGTAGAAAAATAGCATGCATGCGTAGTGTTTTGTCTTGATTGCAGGATTCTCTTTGGAAGGAGCAGCGTAAGCAAGCGGATAAAGCGCAATGGAGGATCTACACCAAACATCAGTAAAAAGGTTAGTAGGTCTTTTCCATGCTTGTGTGTGAAAAAGGGGTTTGAGTTTTGGGATGATAGGTTAAAAGTGATTTTTTTGGGGTCATGATCTGCATGCAAGTTTAAGCCCTAGCTTGTTAGTCCGTAGGGTATTATTTCCCAACAACAGAATTGGCAACTCCACTGGAGAAGATACTCTTAGGGTTTCCAGATTTAAGTGAGTTTTTTGGGTAGTTTAAAGGAATAGATTTTCTGTTTCTTTGTTTGTTTTCTTTCTATTAGGTCGGAGCTAGCAGGGAACCTGGTTCTTAATACCAGTTTTTCCTTGACTGTTTCTTGACATTTATTATCGAGACACACAGAGGTACACACGGCCTGCAGAAGGCCTGCACGTGTGTAACCCATGCCCTAACCTTCTACAACCTGCGTTTGAACGCTTGCTATAGAGGTTTCAATAGCGTGTAGGACTCAGAGAGATTAAGAGGCAGTCTCCTCTTCCCTGTCAGAATTTTACATTCTCAGGGGGCTTTCTGGATCCTGTCTGGGTCTTGCTAGCTCACTGTCTTGTCTCAGTTTGCTTTATTGCGTTTGTTTTCTTTTTGCAATTATTTTTTCTTTTCTGTTGAAGAAGAAGCATCCAAGCCTCTAGGAGACCCTGGTTGTCAATACCAAAGGCCTCTTCCAGGTCTGGGCTGCCTGTGTTTAGTTTTCTCTTGGAGTTTATTCATACACGCGGCCTATGTAAGTACAGCCTGCGGGTACCCGCGCTCTGTTATAGCTCAGCACGCATTTGCCCGCGTGCTGTTTTAGTGACAGTAGCAGGCTTGAGTGGTGGATTTTCAATCAGGGTGGGGCAATCATCCCTTCCTGTGGTGAGAAGTGTTCCTCTTAGGGGATTGAGTCTAGGGTTGCACAGCCAGTAGGTTAGGGCCTCTTACCCTTAGCCTGTGTTTTCTTGGTTGATTGTTGATAGAAAAGATAAAAAAGAAAAAGATTTTGTTTTATGGTTTTTAGAAAAGTGTAGGAGTCAGTGCTTTCTTGATTTCCATTGAGCGTTTTTGCTCTGGTTCTTTGCGATCTGCGCTTTAAGCCAAAATTTTATCTTGTTTTCTTGGTTTTGTGCTTGTCAGCATTTTCCCTTTGTTGCTTCATTTAGCACCGAAATAAAATAAAAGTTATCTCTTTTTCATTTGCTTCTTTGTTTGAAGATTGTGTTGTTGCATCAATAGCTAGGAAGAAGTCTTTTTTCATAAGTTTTTTCAGTGCATTTAGGAGCATAAGTAGCTCGAAGATTGAGTGAAATTCCTTTATGTTTTCTTCTTGAAATATTAGAAAAGTTGAAAATAAAAGAAGTCTTTCTTAGTGAAAAGTTGCTGGTTTTTGCATTTTTTGTAAAAGTTTTTGTTTCCAAGAATTTTTTAATCATTTTTGCTTTGAGTCTTTACACACCACCAGTTTCACCTTCATACCTTGTGACGTAAAAAAACCCATTAAAAGAAAAGCTAATTTAAAATCTATTAGACTCTTTTGTTTGTAGGGTTCATACACTAGCTCAGGAATAGGGCCTTGGAATAGGTTGGAGAGTAAATTCTCCAAGGCCACTCAAACCAAACATTGGAGTCTGTCAAATAGGGAGTGTAGAAGTCCAGTTGTGTGAAAGTTATCTGGGACCCCCCTTTAACACAGGGGCTAAACACAAGATCGCGTAAGGAAAGGTAGCGGAGATAACCCCTCCAAAGCTGGACCGAGCGTAGTGGAGAACACATATCGAGGATTTGTTAAGGGATTCCATCGTTTTCATTTACCACGAGGCTTTGTGGGTCTCGAATCTGTTCGAGGTCCTCAGTTGTCTTCCGGACCATCTTCTCTCGATACCCTTGACAGGTTTCGGGCTTGATACCTTGCTCATTGTGGTCTACCCGACTATTGACTGTACCCGCCTGGTGACTGTTCACGTGCTGGAAAACTAGTTGCCAATATTTTCTAGGGACATACACAGGTGACTATGGGGGTATACCGTGGTACCTAGGACAAACATCGGGCCACGCTTTGCAGAGTATACCCGGAGGGTGCTTCCGTATTCGAGTTACACTTGCACCGGTAAGTTGCTCTAGTGTTGGTTGTTGTAACTGTTCTTCCAACTAGTTTAGTGTTTGCTTGATTTATCTCTTAGGGGCTTCTTTTTTAGTGTGTGTTACTGTTTGCATGTGTAGAATACCTTAGCGTGTCGTGGATCTTCTCACACAGTGGAGGATTCAGAGCTCCACCAGTCATGAAGGCTTATGGGCTTGCCGCCGGTTATACTGGAGCCACCCCCACCACCATTGAGGTGGAAGCTAGACCAACAAGGGTCTTTCGAAGCAACCGGGTTACAAACCATTGAGCCCGAACAACTCCCAGAGGAATCAACCGCCAATATTTGTTTGTTTGAAACCCCAAACACTGATACTTGGCTGCAAGTTATTGTGCCAATTCAATTTTATGAACGCCTGTCAGTGCCTCACACAACCATGGCAACAAACGTTGTTACTTCATCGGGGAATTCTTCAATTCCCATCACTGTTGTCACCACAGGAGAAGCATCTCCTAACTTTTCATCGATGGTCCGAGCCACTACGGTCTCGGCCACAACTACATCACACAGTGGACCATCCCCATCTATCATGGAAGCCACACCTCCTTTTACACCTAGTGCGACAGGCCCTCCGTTTTCATACGGTATGCTTAGTTCGGGTACAAGTCCTGCACTCACTTACTCCACTTTACAGACTTTGGGTTTGGGGGCAGAGAGATCTAACACTCCTCTACAAGGTCAACTTGGGGGCATTCCTATCCCTTTCAATGCTTTTCCTTACGCTGGAGGTCATATCTCTCCTTCGTCCCCTTCACTTGGTGGTCTGCATCAGCAGTCCGGCGGGCAACCTGCACACATGAGTTCATTTGGAGTCGGGAGTCAAGGAACACCTGCGCAAACTCTGCCAGTAGGTTCGTCACCATTTGTTTGGAACAAGACGTTTGGTAATAACATTTTCGCATCCACTACTTTCTCATTTGGGGGCACTCCCATATTTGGACAGTCTACTCCAGCGCAGGGTACTATTCCTGCGCCGGGGGCACATATACCAGGACCTTGGAACTCAGGACAAGGATCTGTTCCTTCCTCTGGAATGTCGTTCTAGGGTAATTATTTCAACAGTCAATGGAACCCCGTACAAACTTCTATGCCTCTCCCATCAGGACCGGCATGGGGTAATCCTTCCCAAAGTCCGTCAAACACAATGAATTCCCAACATCGTATGTCCTTCATGGGGAATCGGCCAATGATGTCTCCACAGATGAAAAATACTTACGTTGGTCAGGGCCATGGTTTCTACCAGAACCTGGGCCAACAACCAAACGTTTCCTGGCAACCTGGTGCTAGTCAAACTCCAGGACCCTTTTTCCCAGGCTATCAATAGCAACCCAAACTACCATTCCTGGCAACATTACACTTGTCAGATTTGACAAGGTTGTTAAATGATCCTATCTGTCACGATCCGTGTTGGCCTCCTATGCCTATGAAGTTGCCTTCGGACATTCCAAAGTTTGAGGCCAAGCCTAACGAAGATCCAGGTGATCACGTGACTACTTTTCATCTTTGGTGTTCATCTAACTCATTGAAAGATGACTCCGTCCAGTTGCGATTGTTTCAACGCACTCTTATCGGGAGTGTCACGAAATGGTACATCGAGCTTGATCACTCACGATATTCTTCTTTTGGTGAACTGGCTATGGCCTTCCTTAACCATTTTCAGTTACCTGTGAGATATGATGCGGGCACGGAACTTCTTGCTAATTTTGAATAGACGACAGTGGACCATATCTCTGATCATATCCGAGAGTGGCGATGCCGAAAGAGTCTAATCAAAGTACTGGTTCCACCAGCATTCCTGCTTGAGTGGTTCCTTAAGTCTTTAGTACCGCAATTATCCAAAGACGTCACAACTTCTATGTTTTTCTCCGAAGCAAATGCCATCATGAGGGCTCAACAGTTTGAGCTTATCTATTCTCAGTCTGGTTTATTATACAACATCCTGCCGGATGCTCCACGATCAATCCTGGATAAAACTAGACAGAGAGCTGGACCACATGCCTATGGTATTGTTGGTTTGGTACAAACCAAGCCCATTGAGCAATTGACAAAGCAATTGCAAAATTTATCTATACAACACTCAGCGGCCAGCCAAACTACTGCTTTGGCTGCTCCTCCTACCCAAACGTCGGAAGTACACTCCGTGTAGACGACTAACCCAAAGGCCACCCAGCAGCCTGAAGGGAAGAAAAAACAATGCAAGAAGGGTAAGGGGGATAAAAAACCCACTGATAATGTTGGTGAGGGCACTACGAAAAAATGAAAGGCGAGGTATCCGTGCAATTTGTGTGCAGAAGACCACCTGACCCATCTGTGTCCTCGACTTGCGGAGGCCCAAAATTTTGTTACACAGCAACAACAAGCCGTGTTGACTAATCCCTTTCAGCATGGACAAAATTTAACTCAAACCTCTACAAGTACCGAAGGGGGCAGTTAAGAAACCTTCCCTCCTCCTAACAATTCCTCATCCGCGAACGTATACATGGTTAGGGGTGATGCTTTAATAACGACTAGAGCACACGACTATAGTAAACCAAGCGCCTCTGAGAAGGGCAAAGAAGCTGAGATCCCATCTCTTCCTCTACAGATCGAGAAGATGTTGGGTGAAACAATGACACGCATTCCAAAGGGTTCATTTAGGAAAGCTTCTCACAATCCAAACGCAAGGGCCGCCCAGAATTACTCTCTGGTGGAAGATTTATCCCAAACCCCTTATGCTATGTCTACTTTGGAAGTCCTCCAAAGTTGCCCTACTCAGAGGAAAGCCTTGTTGACTGCTTTAGGCTCTACTGAGACTTGTAACCTGGGTACCATCATGTTAGATACGACTAACTTGAAACCTCGTCTGCCTTACCACGTTGTGTTACAGATAGTATTGGCTCATCCCACGAAAACTTTTACATGGAATATTTTCTGCACAGTGGTCGACGAGGGTGCTTCGACTTGCGTTATGTCGTTAGCATGCTAGAAAGCCATTGGTCAGCCCGAGTTGTCTCTATCACCTAGTCTCCTCACTGCGTTCGACGGTTGTTCATTTCGACCACATGGCATCATTCCTTCTTTCCCTGTGCAGTTAGGAGGGAAGACCGTGTGCGTCAAAGTAGAGGTAGTCGATGCCCCCCTCGACTACAATCTCTTGTTAGGTCATAGTTGGACTTATGTTATGAAAGCGGTGATCGCTACAGTTTTCCAAGTCTTATTGTTTCCACATGAAGGCTGGATAGTGACCATTGATCAGTTGTCCTTCTTTAGACCTGACCCAGATTTGGGGGCATCCACGGTTCCCATGATAGATAATCCTCAAGCCGGTGTCATTAACGTAGGAGTTGGTTTGTGCCCATATTTGATGGGTACTTTTGATTACCTACCTCCTCATGGTGACGTCAAGTTTATATCGACTCACCACAAGGCTGAGATTTTTCACGTCTCGTCGTTTCGCACTACTTACTTTCAGGATCCGTGGATTCTTCCTTCCCCATCAGCTACGATGGATGAGATAGGGCAGGCTGGCATGTCCATGCCCTTGTCAATAGCTGAAGTAACATACTCTTTGGTCCAGAAAACTTCATCTACTCCTGATCCAACTCCCACACAAGAGTTGGATCCACCTCTAGAGCCTATCTGGGCTCAGGGTTCTCCCGCCCATACTGATTCGTTAGACTCAGTCTTTCCTTCTGACAAAGCTGTGATCGAAGCAATGACTAGTCCAAACAAACCTTGGGAAGATCTTCATCACAGATCATATTTCCTCCTAGAGTTACACCGAATTGAAGCAGGAGAATTCACTATCACCATGATGGGAGATCAGCCATGTCCCATTAACCTCTTAGCTACACAGGAAATTTACACTGAGGGAAATATGGTGACTATCGTTGCCACTATACCTATCAACATCTCCCGAAACCCTGGCGTCATGGAGAATGTCTTCGTCGGAGCGGATTTCTCCCCAGAAGAGATTCAGACTTACACAGATCTTTTCAAAGAATTCCGTGACATTTTTGCCTAGTCTTATGAGGAAATGCCAGGCATCGATCCGAAAATTGTTGAACATGAAATCACAACGTATCCTGATGCTAAGCCTTTTCAACAAAAACTCCGTCCAGTTAATCCTAGGAAAGCAGCAGCCATCAAGGCTGAGGTTGAGAAATTGCTCAAGGCAGGGTTCATTTACCCTATTCATTTGACTCAGTGGGTGTCAAACCCCGTGCCGGTCGATAAAAAACAAGGCACGATTCGTGTATGTACCGATTTCCGTGATTTGAATAAGGCATGTCCAAAAGATAATTATCCAACCCCATTCATCGACCAGATCATTGATGAATGTGCCAGTTGTGAAGCCTTTTCGTTCATGGATGGTTTTTCAGGATATAATCAAATCCAAATCAAACCTAAGGACCAACACAAAACGACATTCATTTGTCCGTGGGGTACATTCGCCTATCGTAAGATGCCTTTTGGCCTTAAGAACGCTGGAGCCACTTTCCAGCAGGCCATGTCTTTTGCATTTCATGACCTCAAGCATATAGTCGAGGCCTATCTAGATGATCTAGCATCACGCTCTCGCAAGCGAAAGGATCATCCTACACACCTCAGATTAATCTTTGAATGTTGTTGCTACTTCAAGATTTGCTTGAACCCCAACAAGTGCAGCTTTTGCGTCACGTTAGGACGTTTGTTAGGTTTCATCGTTTCAACAACAGGGATCATGGTCGATCCTCTTAAGGTGGAGGCAATAGTCCAGTTGCCCCCCCCACACACAATCTTACAACTTCAAAGTCTTCAAGGCAAGGCGAACTTCTTACGACGCTTCATCGCCAACTATGCCGAAATCACCAAGGGATTTATGCATTTACTGAAGAAAGATGTTCCCTTTTTTTGGGATGAAGCCGCTCAACGCTCTTTCGACGCATTAAAACATGCCCTTACTACCGCACCTCTGCTACGACCACCTAATTATAACAAGGATTTCCTCTTATATCTGGCTGCCGCAGAGTCAACCATAGGCATGGTTTTAGTTTAGGAGGATGATTC
The DNA here is from genome assembly GCA_009831015.1 of Picea engelmannii. Lineage (NCBI taxonomy): Eukaryota > Viridiplantae > Streptophyta > Pinopsida > Pinales > Pinaceae > Picea > Picea engelmannii. Next base: position 1,494,207 of record ML781265.1, read on the forward strand.
GTTTTCCAAATACGTGATCTATTACCTGAGATGAGGCCTCGTAGGACCGGAACTTAATTATACCCATCTCAAAAAACTTGCGTTGGCAGCAGTTCATGTTGTTCAACGGTTCCGTCACTATGTTCTATTTCACAAGACCACCGTCGTTTCCATCATGAATCCATTCCAGTACATGTTAACACGACGCGTTATCGGCGAAAAAATCAGTAGATGGATGGTAATCCTCCAAGAATTTGACTTAGACTTCATTTCAGCCAAGTCCAAAAAGTCATTGGTCTTCGCAGAACTTATCTCGGAGCTTCCGGTTGAGTCAAGTGACGTTGTGCCTGAGGAATCGCCTATCCGGGGGGATATGTTTTTTATTGAATCTTCAAACCCCTGGTACGGAGATATACTGATCTATCTCCAGACTTTGAAGTGCCCCACTTCTGCTTCTCGTGATGAGCATCGACGGATATGCCATCAGGCCAAGAACTATCTCATACTCAATGATACGTTGTATCGGAGAGGTGTAGACTGCATCTTGCGTTGATGTCTCACTCATGAGGAGGCCGTCATAGTGCTCAACGATTTTCATATAGGAGCCTATGGCGGTCACTTATCTGGGTTGGCAACAGCCCAAAATATTTTACGAGCAGGCTACTTATGGCCCACACTTATGAAAGATTGTATCGATTCGGTCAAGAAGTGCCATCCGTGCCAAATCTTCTCATGGAAGATGAGGGCACATCCAGCTCCCATGTTTCCTGTCATCACAGTTGGCCCCTTCACTAAATGGGGGATTGATTACACTACATGCAACCCCCCGTCTGCAAGGGGGCACTGCTATATCATCATACTTGTTGACTACTTCACTAATTGGGTCGAAGCTATGCCAACATTCAAAGATGATGGAGAGACTACAACTCTCTTCTTATTTAACTAGATTATAGCATGGTTCGGCATCCCGAGAGAGATTGTCACTGACCATGGCAGTCACTTTCAGAACCAAATGATGTCTGAGTTAACGTCAATGCTTGGGTTGCGGCAAGAACATTCATCACCTTACTACCCCCAAGCCAATGGGTAGGTGGAAGCTGTAAACAAAACTCTTAAGACGATTCTACAGCGAACTATCAACTCAGCCAAGTCAAATTGGCATTTGATGTTATACTTAGCATTATGGGCTTACCGAACCTCATTTAATACTGCTACTGGTTTCTCACCTTTTCAACTCGTTTATGGGCTGGAGGCAGTCTTGCCCATCGAATGTCAAATCCCCTCTCTGAAATTGGCAGTACAGTTACTACCAAACACTTCTCCGCTTGAAGAATGGTTAGTACACCTTGAGTAACTTGATGAACAACACCGCGATGTGGCCCTGGCCAACGAGGCTCATAAACATAAGGTCAAGTGTCAATATGATAGGTCCGTTCATCCTCGGATTTTCTCTGAGGGTGACCTTGTCCTGGTCTATGACCAAGACAAGGACCCCCTGGGGGCAGGAAAGTTTAAACCCATGTGGTTCGGACCCTTCATTATTAAGGAGGTGTTAAAAAATGGTGCTTATCATTTGGTCAATTTTGAAGGGAATTCTTTGGCAGAGCCTAGAAATGGGCTCTACCTCAAGAAGTATTACTCATAGAACGGTCATTGTGGGTAACTTTTTGTAACATATGTATAGTCTTTGTACTATTACTTTTACATTTCTTTTAAAAACATGTTATGGATGTGTCATTGATGTTATCTTTCGTCAATATGGAAGATGTCAAGTGAGTCCAAGGTGTTCATTGGGTATGAAGACAGTGTTAGTCGACACACGCGAAGGCTTGCCTCCGCAGCTTGGGTAATCTTTACACCACAGGGTCAGTTGTTATCTTCCGGAGGTGTATGCTTAGGTAACACCACAAACAATGTTGTTGAGTATAGTGCAGTTATTGAGTTGTTTCGTGATGCTTTGTCATTGGGTATCACTCATCTCCGGATCTATCTAGACGCTCAACTGGTTGTGTCGCAGCTAAACAGAATATACCGGCTGCACGATCCTACTTTACACCGACGATTCCTTAGGGTACGTCTCTTGGAACATAACTTTGATTATATTACATATTTTCATGTTCCTAGGAGTCTAAATCAAATCACGGATACTCTAGCTAATCACATTTTAGATTGGAATATTGCTCACACATAAAAAGATCATGAACATGAACATGTAAATACATTTTTGTACACATAATCCATAAGACACAAAAAGAGATAAAAACCATATATAAACATCATAAAATCCTCAGAGTACATAGATGGGCGCAAGCGCCTCAAAAAGTGAGAATCATAACGAGTCACTGGGGCTTATGCCCTCAAAAAATATATACATATCAGTGCTCATGGCACATAAAAGTCTAAAGTCTGTTCAGGGCCTATGGGCCCTGTTATACTCAAATACAGCCTGACCCAAATGCCTAAACAATCGAACCAATGTCCAAGGTACTCCCACGATATGAGTCTGCAAGGAGGGTGGAAAGTCCTCTGTCTCTGCCATGGGAACTGTGCAAGTGAGCGCAGTAAAGTTCCACTCAATTCACCTAAGAATCCTCTTGGCCTCTCCTGCTGGGAGGTTTCCTGCCACTGCTACTCCCCCAGCAATGGCAGCTGCGGCCTCTGTCCATGGGCGATGCTTGTTCCGTGCATAATCGATAGGTCGCACGGGTCCCACATCTCCATGCAATGAATGTTCACCCATCAAAAACTCTGGTTTACAAAAACATGATATATATATCAAAAAGACATAAAAATTACATATGCAAACAAAAAAACTAGATAGGTGGAGACTTACCCATCTCCCCTCGCTCCTCACCAGGAGGCACTGGTATCACTGGATCTCTTGAAAAATCGATCCATGCATATGAGTAATCCTCAATAGTTGGGATCTGTCGTGATAGCCAGGAAAAAAATTCATCGTTGAAGGCCTCTATGGTCCTTCCACCAGCCTGTCATGGTAGCAACGCTGCCCATCTGCACACTGCGGGGAAAGTAGCCAGATGTCCTCGTACTGTCAATAGAGGACTAAAACATGGAACTCTCTCGAAGAAAAACGAACACAGGATGGTCCCAAACCCGAAGTTCCTGTGTGTCCGCTGTCTGCAAGTTGTCAACTAACCTGTCATACTTTCTAGTAGTGTGGTACTCCAATCAAAAATTTGTGCATTCATGCACTGGATTGCACAGTTCATCTGTGTGCGCGAAGCCTGATGCACGGATGCGGAGCTGGTAATCTGCCCAATGAGCGATAAAATAGTCTGCAGGGCGAGGCTGGTGATCCTACTAACGGGTATCGAAGAATTTCTCTGATCGATCCCAGCCTCACAATACTCCTCTATCAACTCCGAGACTTTACTCGGCCCCGCAGGAAAAGTATGAAAGTTGACAGGTTCCCCTCTCCTCGAGAGGCCCATCAAAAAGTAGATATCCTCGGTGGTGGGCTCCAAGGATTGCCCCTTTGCATCAGGGTGCTAATGGTTAACCAGGGCATTCAACAACCTTGGTTGTGCATGCATAAATGGACACAAAAATAATTTTACCAAACCACACTGCGTCAGTATGGCCATAACGTTCGGATCTGCAGCCACAAACTCATTGGTGGCCTCATGCTCCCTCTCCCTCCACTGAATATACATCCGACCAACACAAAAAAGAAAAAAAGGGGTCATCAGTACTTGTTTGAGTCATTTTTTCCACTGCGAGGGGGTACCTGAGGCCTGTAGAGGCGACAGTCGCGGGTACCCGCAGGCAGGGTTTTCCCTGCACGTGGGTACCCGCGGGCTGTCCCTAGACAACCCACGTTTTCCTAGGGCCGACCTCTTTGAGGTCAATGACCACCCCCAAAAAACACTTAAATGCAATAAATGAAGTATTGAATTGCAAGATAAGGGAGTTTGTACTTACTTGGTCCAAGTAGAAGTCCGTTTCGTCCACTGTAGCTCCCGGAATCACGATCTTTGGCAAAGGGGGTCTTTTGGCTCCAGAGTCAATTTCCAAATCAGCAATGGTGATAATGAGATGCCAACTTCTATTTATAGACTTTTTGGCCTCTTTTTGTCACGTTTTTGGGCCCCTTTATCAGTTTCTTTATACCAAAAACCATTTAGAGTGATCTAGGAGTTATATGGGAGGGAGTTGATTAGGTATTGGGACAATTTTTATTGAGTTTCAAAAAATAAAAATAAAAATATATGGACGGTCCATAAAAAAAAATTCAAAAATCAAACTTGAGCATATAGGGTAGGATTTCATCCCAACTGTTGCATCTCGTTGTTTTTTGTTCTTACAATATAGGATTGATCCCATCCAGTTGTGACACGAAACCGTCATATCTGCTCTAGAAGTGTCGCAACTTGGTGGTAGAGCTTGCCAAAACATGGATGCCCTAGGTAGTTCCTGGTTCCATTATGGTGTCCATGTCATTTCTAATAACGTTGTAGGCTCAAGAGTCCATGTAGTATTTACTAAATATGAGTTTGAGCCTCATTTGCATGGGTCTTTTTCACTCTTTGTCTTACCCTCCGGACTCCCAAATCATAACGGGTCTCCTTTTAAGCCCTTTTCAGACCCTCTAAACATGAAAAGATTGTCGAGCGATCTTGTGATCTTTCACGCTCGTTAAACTGAAATTTGAAGTCACGTTTGTCCGGTGGTAGTTTACCCCTTTTTCAGTCCGGACGTTCAACTGTACGAACAAAGGTATACTCTATTGAATTTCCATTCTTTAGAAGAGTATCCTTAGGTATGATTTTATTCCTTTTTCGGGCCTGAGGGACTAAATTTATGAAAAAGAAATCCCCATAGAGTCCATAGTTAAGCTCTTTTCAAACTCCCTAAAATTGAAAAGATCGTCGAGTGACATTATTCTTTCACACTCGTGAAAATGGTCCAGAAGAACATTCCTGACGGAGTCCATAGTTAAGCTTTTTTCAGACTCCTTAAAATTGAAAAAATTGCCGAGTGATCTTGTCCTTGTCACACTCGTTAAAATGGTTTTGAATTGACATCTAATCGGTGCTAGTTTACCCCTTTTTCGAACCAACTAGACTATCTTTGAAAAAGGTACCCCAATGGAGTTTCCTTTTATGCTTTTTCAGACTCTCTAAATATGAAAAATTACCGAGCTTCCCTTCTCTGGGCTTGTTAAACTTACATCGAAGGATGTTACCATTGTGTGTTCTATCAACCACATTTGCATCCTTTACCCATAAACCTAGTAGCGGTTTGCCTTTGCGTCTTAACACCTTTGGCCACTGGATGATTTTTCCCGAGTATCATTTCCCTAGAACATCAGTCTTGTCCTTATGCCTTGAGCTTGTATATTTGTTGTACTCGTTCCTCCATTGTAATGTAATATTCCGTTATTCTTTTGTCAAAATCATCAAAAAGAACAAAAAAAATCAAATATACCCCAAAAAGAGGATGGGAAAAGTATTTTCTTTATTGGCAGCATCATGAGTCACCCTTGGATAAAGAACATTTGTCCATTTGATTCATCAGATTTTTGGGATGTAGTACGACCTTAGGAAACTTTGCTCGCTATATTGAGTTGTGTCCTCCACCGTTGAGTTGTGTTGCCTCCTACTTCGTAGACTTATAATTAACATATATGCTACCTAAGTCTTATCACTTGTCGTGCTATTTTCCAAGGGAAGTTTGTCACTGAGCCTGAGTTGGCCCCTCTGCAATATGTCTCTTGTCTGCATACCCGGCCATCCTGAATGTCCAATCAAGTCTTTGTTCGAAATCACTGAAGCCTTCAGTACGATCATCAAGATTATCAAATCCATAACCGACGAGCCGTCGAAGACCTTTGGGTAGTGCAATCGTACACTCATATTACACTCCTACCCAAGTTTTAGAAGATTTTGAAGTTGTTGCTTGAGCTCTGAAGTACAGCCATCAGGCCAAATCAACTTCTGGGAGATGGATACTTTATATATCTTTCTGATTTTGAGATGTAGCTCTGCTGTGTATTATTCACGACTACTCTTCATAGTTGTTTGACATGGATCTACATTGTATTTGATTGGTAGCCATGGTTCTATTTTATCCCGAGTATGGGTATGCCCGCCTCGGAGAGACATTTGATATTTTTTGCAGACGGCACCTCCTGATTCCTGATTCCTGGGCTCACTCATTCAGCATATCAGTACAGATTGGTAAAGATTGGTAATGTATTTCGGCCATCAGATGCTCTTCTGACCTCACACATTAGGGGGCATCTGTTATAACCCTAAATTGCACCACACATGCTTACCTGGCATCAGGCCAACTCATATCCCTTCCTTACCAAATCCATGCTGAATAAACTCTTAAAAGTCCTCTTAAAACAAGTAACACACACCCTAAACCACTATTGCATGTTTTGGAACGCTGGCAGGCCTACTACTACATGCGTTGGAACGCTGGTTGGCCTACTACAACCCGCGTTTACTTAACAAAGCACAAAAAACAGGAAAGTTGCCGACGGGACAAAAAGCTATGGGTCAGTTAACTGAAACTCCCAGCCATGCATGGCCGAGAGTTCGTCCAAAATCCTAGCTCCTTCTAGCCTATAAAAGAAGGGGTAGGGGTACTATTTGGAGGAGGAAAATCATAGAAAAGAAACTCTGCCCAATTTTTGAATCCATTTGTCCCAACCCTTTAGTCTTTCCTCAAGCTTAAGTAGAATTAAAAGAAAAGCAGTTGGAGGACAAAGAAGAGGAGGAGCCCAAGATCAAGATCGAGGAACGGTGGTCGGTCTCTATCATTATTGTAAGTTGATTCATCTTGAGATTAATAAAAGAATACTTTTCCTGTCCCAATGCATGAGTTTTATATGTTTTATTCGATTTATTCTTAATCTCTAACCCTCTAATAGAAAAATAGCATGCATGCATAGTTTTTTGTCTTGATTGCAGGATTGTGTTTGGAAGGAGCAGTGTAAGAAAGCGAATAAATCACAACGGAGGATCTACACCAAACATCAGTAAAAAGGTTAGTAGGTCTTTTCCATGCTTGTGTGTGAAAAAGGGGTTTGAGTTTTGGGATGATAGGTTAAAAGTGATTTATTTTGGGTCATGATCTGCATGCAAGTTTAAGCCCTAGCTTGTTAGTCCGTAGGGTATTATTTCCCAACAACAATGGTTCAATTTTTTATTTTCATTGGTAAATTTCAAGTTTTTAAGCTTGTTTTAGGGCTCAAATTTGCACTCAGGAATTCTCGTGGGCTAGCCACATAGGACCTGCGAGAATGCATGATTCTCACAGGTGGCCCCAAAGGCACTTACAAGAACCTTGCACTGTGCCAAAGGGGCACCTGTGAGAACCACAAAATGAAAAATCTCTTTAATGTTTTCTCGATGAAAAATGTACCAAGGGTTGAAGAGAGTTGTTGACCTTCTTCTTATGGTTCTTGTGTAGGCATTTGGCTATCACCATGGTTCTAGAATGATGTGAAAGAGAGCATGAAGAAGATGATGCTATTTCCAGGAATAACCCGGGCACCGTTGCCACTTTGCGAGCCTGTGGTCTCCTGAAATTCTTCCAGATCCTGGGTATGAGGGCCCAAGTCAGGTTTTTGGAGTACCTCATTCATATGTGGGATGTGGACCAACAAGTATTCCACGTGGGGGTCCACACATTGTCCTTGGATATCGAGGATGTTTATTTTCTGACAATACTGTCACGGCGTGGGTACCATGCTAGCTTGACTAGTAGCCAAGGTGGTGGGTTTCCTATGAGTGATTATTGTCGTCAGTACTGTGTTCTAGAGGCGGAAAGGAGCAAAGGAAAATTGGCCATTTGGGGGGTCCAGGATTTGACCCTTCACACTATTTTGTTCACCATTTCTCGTATGGCTAGTAGTGTTGCTCCACACATGGATATCCAGAGATACTTTTAGTACACCATAGAGTGTACTGAGCCTCGGGTTTTTAACTAGTCAGACACAGTCCTTCGTTGCGTGAAGAGGTAGTTGACTAAATGCAGGAGAGGCGACCTAAAGCAATTCGGGTATGAGTCATTGTTGGTTTCCTTCTTTCTTGAGAGGGTTCCCTTGCTGAGGTTGTAGGTTGAGTGGGGTTTACCAGCTCCATAGGATATGAGGATGTTGAGGTGGTGTAACCTCATGGCCCGACATGTAGCTGGACCAATCATCAAATACAATGATTCCTTCTTTGACTGGTTGCAACCACAAATGCTGATGGTCGATGATTATGCCTATGCTGGGTTGGAATTTCGAGGGGATCTGGACTTGGCCCTGCATGAGGGTGCTCAGTGGGGATATCTCAGTAAGAAGTACACATTCTTTAATTTTTAAATGTTTTTGTGAATTTTATCATATGAAAATGCTTTTATGTTTGTCCGAGGCCTAATTACAAAAAAAAAAATTTGATGACACAGACGTGGGGCCTTATCGACCTATGGGTACTTCTCCTATTCAGCGATGAGGAGAGGTGGCTCCAGTGCCATGATGGGACATTGAAGATTATGAGGTAGTGGAACAAGACCTAGAAGGTTTGACTGCAGACATTCCATACATGCCTCTTAGAGAGGTCCCGCGACGTTATCAACATCATATGGTGGGCGTGTCAGAGTCTGTTGGTTGACTGCTTCATAGGGTTGCCCAGGCAGTCATGTGTTACCATGAACATCATCCATGATATTAATTTGTAGAAGCTATGAGCTTCAGATTTTGAAATTTTGGTCCTTGGACAAAACTTTTTTGTAAAAAACTTTTTGATCATTATATATACATACGGCTTCTACCGGCTTATCTTGTGTTGTGTGATACTTGTGATGTGATTGATTTATAAATGACCCAAATGTCTATCTAATACATAGTTATCTAATGCATCAGTTAATGTATTTAGACATCTAGGAATATGTTGATACTCAATATAATCAAAGTAACGTTCCAGGAGGCGAATTCGCAAATATACCCTTAACAAAATAGGACTTCGAATAGCATAAACATTACTTAACTGTAGTACTATGATCTACGAATTGAGTCGCACAACCAAGTGATGGATACCGAGCGAGATAGAATCAATCAACAATTCGATAACAACGTTGTACTCTGCAATATTATTGGTCGCACGACCGAGGCACACACCTCGTAGAGTGATAAGTTTGTTTGTAGGGGCATAAATTGCCCACACAGTAGAAGTAAGGTTTTGAGTACTACGACTAGCACCATCAGTGAAGCCAATGTGGGGTAGCGAAGACTCCAACATCTGGAAAGAAAACACAACGTATCATAAGGGCAGAGACCAGATAACAAAAAAAACATAGTACAATAACACACAAGAAGTATGATACAATAAAATACAAGTACTCGTGCACAAGTGATCTTATGCATAGTACTTCTTTAAGTACAACCCATTTATGGGTTCACTCAAATGGATACCATCGTAATCTACTAACTCATAAGCTCCTTTCTCCAAAACTCATCTAACGATATAAGGACCTCATCACATGGCTTCAAATTTTCCAGCTCCTAGCATATCTCGATCTTGTTCGTAGAGGAGAACCAGATCTCCTTCGGAGAAAACAAGAGGCTTCACATGTTTGTCATATTGGGCCTTGACACATTTCTTCTGGGCTTCTATGAATAGGGTAGCGTTGCATCGATTTTCGTCTAATTGCATGAGATACAACAAATGTTCTTCCTCTACAGAAGTGTTTGGTAGGAGTTTGACGGCTAGTTTTAAGGAGGGTATCTCACATTTAATCAGGAGGATGGCTTCTAGACCATAGACTAACTGGAAAGGTGTAAACCCAATAGTGGACTTAACGGATGTCCGGTAAGCCCACAATGCTGAAAACAACATTATGTGCCAACTTGTTTTGTGAATTCCTATCATTCGTCGAAGCATGGTTATGAGAAGTTTGTTAATTTCTTCGACTTGGCCATTGGCTTGTGGGTAATAGGGCATTGAGTTTTCATGGAAAATACCCAAATTTTCAGTGAGTTCGGACATCATGAAGTTTCTAAAGTGGCTACCTTGATCAATGATGATAGCCTGAGGAACACCAAAACGAGCTATGATGTGATTGAAAATGAATAATGTTGTGGTCTTTCTAGTATTGTCAAATGTCGGCATCACCTCAGCCCATTTCATAAAATAATCTATGGCTACAATAATGTATCCATGCCCCCCGACCGAGTGGGGGTGATATGTCATGAAATCGATACCCCATTTTGCAAAGAGACCAATGGAGACCACAGGGTGAAGAGGAGCAGGATGTGACCGTATCTTATGATTATAGGTCTAGCAAGCGTGGTATTTTTGGACGGAAATTATGAAATCATTAAATAAAGAATTCCAAAAATACCCTGCTCGTAAGATCTTCTAGGCAATAGCATACCTGGACATATGACCACCACAAACTCCAGAATGGCAGTCATTTAAGGATTTCTCGGCTTCGTCAAATGTGAGGCAGTGTCGAAAAACTAAGTCAATCCCATGATGATAAAGAGTATCGCCGAGGATAATATATTGACAAGCTTCGTAGTGTATTCGACACCGATTAGGACTAGACAAATTGGGCCAGAAAGTCTGGGTTTGGAGATATATGATGATATCGCCATACCAAAGATCATCAAAACTAATTAGGAAAAGGGATTCATCAGGTAATGAATTGGCTGCTACATTTTCCATTTCAGAGTAGGGAAAGTTGCATATCAACTCAGCAAACACTAAGGAATTCTTGGACTTAGCTCATTCAAATTCCAAGTCAAACTCCTAGAGTATCACAATCCATTTGGAGTATTTTCCCCCTAGAAATTGACGTGTGAGAATGTGTTGGATAGGGTTGCAGTTAGAAATTACCGTAGTCTTGCGAGAGAGGATATAGTGCCAGAAACGTTGAACTGCTTGCACGGCTGCCAAGGCTAGTTTTTCAACATGTAAATACTTTGTTTCGGAAGGTGTTAGACTTTGACTCAAGTAATAGATAAAATGTTCATCATAAGAATCATCCTCTTGGACGAGAACCATAGTGATGGTGTAATTTGAGGCTATGAGGTAGAGGAAATAATCGCAACTGTAATCGAGGGGGAAAAGAAGCGGAGCATGTGTCAGGGAAAGTTTCAAATATTTGAAGGCTTTGTTTGCAATGGTATCCCATATGAACTCAGACCCCTTTTTGAGTAGTCGCGTAAATCCAAGAGTTATCTCAGTGTAGTTTGGGATGAAATGACGAAGAAAGTTCTCTTTCCCTTGCAAACTTTGTAACTGGTGAAGTGTAGAAGGAGGAGGGAGGTTGAGGATCGCCTCAACCTTTAAAGGATCTACCCTGATCCCTTGACGTGAAACAATAAAGCCTAGAATTCGGCAGGATTCTATGCAGAAAATGCATTTGTGAGGATTCAAGCATATATGGTAAAACCGACAGCGGAGGAAAATGGCTCGAAGGTGGATTGGATGATCAACCCAACGCATGGAATGAGTGGGTAAGTCATCAAGATATGGTTGCACGATGTGCTTGATATCATGGAAGGAATAAGACATAGCACGCTGAAAAGTTGCGCCAGTGTTCTTTAGACCGAAAGGAAGTTTTCGATAGGCAAAAGTGCCCCAAGGACAAATGAAAGCGGTTTTGTGTTGTTCCTCGAGAACAATATTGATTTGATCATATCCGGAGAAACCATCCATCAGAGAGAATATTTTGCTTCCGGCGCAATTGTCGACAATCTGATCGACGAAGGGGGTAGGAAAGTTGTCTTTAGGACAAGCTTTGTTAATATCCCTATAATCAACGCATACACAGATTGTGCCTTGTTTCTTGTTGATCGGGACAAGATTGGAAACCCAGTCAGTGAGGGCCACCGGGTAAATAAAGCCGACTTTGAGAAGTGTCTCGACTTCAAGCTTAATAGCATCCGCTTTACGTGGGTGAACTGGATGAAGGTGCCAGACGAGTTTAGCATCTAGGTATGTCTTAATCTCATGTATCACAATGTCGAGGTCGATGCCTGACATTTCTTCATAGATCCAAGTGAAGACGTCACAAAAATATTTGAAAAGTGACTTGTAGGTGATGATTTCATCAGGTTAACATGAAGCTCCGATATGCACATTTTCGACAATTCCAGGTTTTATGGATATGTCGAGGGGAATAGTGGGTGAGATATTTCTTAATTTCCCTTTGGAAAACACATCGTGTGTGGACTCAGGAATGGTTGAAATGACGAACATGGTCGACGAGGTTCGAGATCCATTGGTAGCTCTCAATGGTGTGTTGTTCAAAGAAGAGGATGGAACAGTGATGTCCATCGTTCCAAGGGGTGTCCTCCATGATAGACATAATCATCTTGTTCGTGGGAAAAATGATGCGGAAATGATCTGGAGATAAATCACCAAGAGAGGGGGTAGAAGGGGTTGTCGATTGAATGGCCTGATAGGCGGATTCAATCGGACTTAAAGGCATTTTGTCGTTGTAACGAAGATGATCACCGAGGTCGGGTACCATCCATGGGTTGTGAGATGTAGGGGCTCCGTGAATCGAGGTAGAGATCATGTTGATTGAAGCGACAGATGAGTGTGGAACATCGGGTGGTGGAATGGGGAAAGTACCCATTAACGAAGAGTCTTTGAGAAGACCTACACTGACGTTTTCGTAGCCGGGGTGGGATTTGGTGATGAATGGTATGTTCCTAGTATGTGTATCTGAGTTAAAGAAGGCTAATTGGTCGATGGTGATTACCTTTCCTTGATGTGGGGAACGTACAACATGAAAAAGAGTCAACATAACTGCGTGCATGGAATCGATCCAGCTACGACCAAGTAGAAGATTGTAATCGAGAGGAGCGTCAAAGACTTCCACTTCGACTTGGACCGTTTTGCCTTCTAGCATGATTGGCAATGAAGGAAGGACACCATAAGGCTTAAAACTGGAGCCATTGAAGGCTTTGAGTGTGTTATGGGATTCATTCAAAGAGGGAGAGACGATGGCTTTCCAACAAGTAACAGACATGACACACGTCGAGGCACCCTCGTCGATAATGGTTCTACAAATGTTTTTGTCGGAGACAATCACTTGGATTTGGAAAGCGAGTTGAGGGGGTAACCTTGGAATATGATATTCCAAGTCAAAAATTATTAAATTCGTGTCTGTCGGGTTGATTCCACCAATAGATTTCAACAGTGCCTTCCGTTTTGTCGAACAAATTTGAAGGACTTCGAGGGATGACATCGCGGAAGGTGCTTGGGCTAGATCTTCAACAATGTTGTAGTTCTGGGTAGCACGAGCATGAGGATTGAAAGTTGATTTCTGAATGATGCCCTTTGGAGGAGGGTGAAGAACTATGTCGAGGCTCGGTCGTTTGAGATGAAGAGGACCATTGGTAGGTGGAGTCATGGGAGATGGTTGGACCGATGAAGGAGGTATATCATCAACCTTCTCCTTAGAGGGATAATAATCTTTGGCTCGAGTGGTAAGTGCGATGTCATTCTTCTTTGAATCGCTAGTACACATCAATACATAAGATGTAGTGGAAGGGGAAGGTTGGTCCTGAATGACCAATTGGGCCTGTTGTTGAGAGGGGAAGGGTTGGGACAAAATGATCAGAGAGGGTGGTTTTGGGGCCCCTTGAAGGAATTTAGTAACCTCGATGTGTCATGGACAATCCTTTGTGTAGTGATCATCACCACAGATAAGACAAGGGTATCAGGGTTTGTGCCTATCCCTGTCGTCAACAGGTGGAGTTTTGGTTTTCTTTACTTGCGAAGTATTTTTGTCGTCCTTATTCTTACCCTTTCCCTTTCTGGATTTGTTTTTACCGGTTGGGGTAGATTGAAATGCATTTACCTCAGAGGTCTTTTCGGTGGGAGGGGTAGGAGACGAAGCATTTTGAACATTAGAAGAAGCCGGTTTGGGGTTGTTGATTGAAGAAAAATGTGGTTGGGCATGGAAAGTGCCAATCACATTGTCGACTGCATGAGAAGCAGTTGGAGTAGTTGAAGTGGCGGAATTGGAAGGACGAGGTGCATCAGGGAGTAAGTCGTAAAGAGTACCCGTTTGTGAGTAAACGAGGTCAAGGTATTGAGCATGATTTATGGCCTATTCTTCCATGACAACTCCACCCATGGCGATGTCACGACTGATGTCGTTCACAAATGATTTTATGGACCACTCTGCCAGCAACTGATTGGGAATTTTGAGTTTGATGAGACGTTGTCTTTGTCACCACTCATGAATGTGATCGGATATATGAGTGGCTTTGTTTTGTTTGAAAGAACTCAAAATCTTGGTCCCCATTTCATAACGGATCGGTAACTAGTAGTGGGTGAGGAAGGCCATAGCTAGGGTGTTGAAGTCGGCGAAGAAACCTTGTGGTAATTCTATATACCACTTCACGGTAGAACCTGTGAGAGTTCTTTGAAAAAGACGTAAACGAATAGAGTCACCCATCAAGGAGTTGGATGAGCACCAAAGGTGAAAATTCATGACATGATTTTTCAGGTCCTCTCCCGCTTTGCCATCAAATTTAGGGATGTCAGATGGTAGCTTGGTTGGTATAGTGGGCTAATGGGGAGAGTGACGGATTGGATCGTTTAAAATCCTTGGCAGATCCAGGAGGTCCAAAGTGGCCAAGAAGGGTAATTGTCTATTCACATGCAGGTACTGGTGACTTTGGGGAGGGAATCCCTTCGGCAAACCAGTGGGACCATAAGCAGTCTGCATATAATGCAAAGACCCAGGCATATTCGGTGGTTGTTGTGGAGGAAAGTAGCTCATGGGATTGTATCCTTGAATTGGGATGTGAGTTTGAGCATTCGAACCCCAAATAGGATTGGATGTACCTAGATAAGGTTGGCCTATACTAGGGGGTATAGTGGAGGTAACTTGAGGTTGTTGCCCCCCATTCGATTAAGGATTATGTTGTATTAGATGATTCCAATACTGGGCCAAGAATGGAGGTATGCTTTGTCCATAGGGTGGGGTCGGTGGGGGTTGTCCTCCAATCAGGGGTTGAGTTCCAATTGGGGGTTGTGTTCCAATTGGGATTTGTGTTCCAATAGGAATTTTCCCTACAAGGGGGGGTTGAGTCAAACCTCCTTGGTAAAATTGTCCACCAACAGGAATCTGGTAATTTGGTGTGAATGATGGAATGGTGCCACTAGGATTGGTGCCACCAATAGAGGATGAAAAAGGTCCTCTGAAAGGGGGTTGGGGAAGTGTCGGAATGAATTCAAGAGGAGAGTGCCAAAAAGAAGAGGGACCACCAGGAGTTCTGGATGGGGTTTGTGTAGGAGTGGGAATAGAAGCATTCTACACACGGTATCTGGGTGGAAGTGTCGGGGTGAAACTGGGAGAGAGTGGTGTGCCAATGGGGGCTTGACTAGCCATTGTAATCCTGGTGTGAATATTCATAGTATCTTTGTAATGGACCATTTGTAAAGGGAGGGTCAAGATGTGGTCAGTTCATGGAGCTTCTGTACCAGGAAAATAATAAGCAATATTAAAAGGTATTGCGTCAGGGTCAAAGGTTTCGGGGAATGTAGGTGAGACGGTGATATCAATGCTTGCTCCTGAACCAAAGAGATCCCATCTAAAAAATGTTGGAAAATGTTTAACAGGCAACATATGCTTGTCATTGATGGCAAGAACAACAGTGAAGATTCCATGAGTACAGGAAGAATGTAACAGACGGGCATCAGAAGTATTTTAGGAAGAAGCTGCAGAGAAAGCTCGATAAGTTCAGAAGAGATAGTGCAGAGGATTGTTGGCAGGTTTAACAGGAAAAGTGATCTTTTCATTGATGGTAGGATCAGAGTGTGCATCGATGGAAAAACAGGAACAAAGTAAGCTCAGGAGGAATTAGCGTAAAGTCGAATGCAGTGCGTAGGTGTGCACCAGGGATGAGTTTAACTCACTGCTAAAACTCAAGAGAGATAGCATACTCAGATTATCAGGCAGATCAAAGGTTGAGGCCCTTGACACTTAGAAATTCTTCCAAGTAAGGAGGATGAGTAGGCTCGGGAGGATAAGCGTCAGTGATCGTTGATCTCTTTCAAAATTCCCAAAATAAGGAGGACCGTTAGATCTGTTTGTAGAAAAGAAGAACACGTAGAAGAGGAGGACAAATCTTAGGAATCATATCTAAGAATAAGATCTGACTATTGTTGGATCAGGGAGAACTTGCACATTCATTAAAGTGCAAGAAGAGGTGAAATGTGAAAGGCCAAATTATGTTGGTCTGACTCCATTTCGAGATTTCGTAGATTAGGACTTGAAGGTGTCGAGAACTCACACGACGAAGTGGTGAAATCGCGAGAAGATATGGGGTAAGTACGAAGGACCAATAGTCGTTAGATATGGTGAAGCTGCAAGGAGGATATGACATTCGTGGTCTGTTGGATCAAGAGGACACGTGGCAAAAGATCAGAGCACAACAAAGACTCAATTTTGGAGTTTCACAGGTCAGGAAATTCAAAGGAAAGATGCTCAAACTCGTGATATGCGAATTCATGAAAATATCTTGATCGTCAGATCACCAAGGAATGTGGACCATTGGTCAAGCATGAAGAAGGCCTGTGAAGTGTCAAAATCATGACAATATATAAACCATTGGGTCCATAGGAAATGTGGCGAAAGATCATCATGTCACTGACTGGAAAGTCAAAGGAATGGGGTTTGTTCTTAGCCATCAGATCGAGGTTTGATCTTAGCCATCAAATCGAGGTTTGATCTTGAATGTTGATCTGACTCCTTCTCAGAGTCTTGGCTATCATGACTTGGAGTGATGAGACCCTTCATCACAGGAACTGCGAGATGCAAATTCACGAAGAGATCTAGACCGTCAATACACCAAGATTCTGGACCGTTGATCCAGCTCTATCCGGAGTTTCACCTATCACGACTTGGAGTGACGAGAACCTCCATCTAAGGAACAACGAGATTTGAGATCACAAAAATATCAGGACCATCGGATCACCAAGAACATGGACCGTTGATCTGAGCTCCATCTCGGAGCTTCGCCTATCACGACTTGGAGTGACGAGAACCTCCATCTAAGGAACAATGAGATGCGAGATCGTGAAAAGATCAGGACCGTTGATTCATTGAGATCATGGATTGTTGATCAGGTTTGATGAAGATCATGACTTCGTAGCACCTTTTAGCGCAGCCTATGGTCACTGCATGTGTTCACATGGAGGAAGGACCTAGTGCAGATGAGCTCCGCCTCAGAATTTCATGGATCGCGTCTGGGAGTGTCGAGACACTAGATCATACGAATGCCAGAATACTGAAAAGGTGAATTGTCGGTGTAACTGGTGGTCACCACCTGTGGTCACGTAGAGGAGGGAGCTAGAGCATCCAAGCTCCTTTTCGGAGCTCATGACATGGAGACTCAAGATGTCTCATCGCAGAATCTCTGAATTTCGAAAGTTTGAAACGGGTAAATAACGACAATACCCTTCACAGTTAATCCAACGATGGAGGTGAACATGAGCATGATCGGAGGGCTAATATTGATCCTCGCAGTGTAACTGCTAGAAACCATTGATGGTTTCTACCAGAGGATGTGAGGAGACTTCTGTGTGATTTCCAGAGGAGATGAAGAGTTACAAGGAATCTGCTAGTGGAATGAAGACGATTCGTGGAGGAAATTGATAGTTGGATGAGGGTTGGAGCCTGTAACTGAAACAAAAAGGATAAGCTCGACTATGCCAGAGAAGGCAAAGAGTCTCAACTACCAGAGAGGCTGAGGAATCTCAGCATAACACCCAGTGATGCTGAACCTGTAGGAAAACCACCAGAGAAGCTGAAGAGTTACCATGATGATCAGGCAGAGCACTCGAGAGGTGGAGGATATCGGCACAGTGTGAGTATGCAGAGGAATTGCGCACATTTCATGCACAAGGTGCACAAAAGCTATAAGTACATGGTACATAGAATAGATGGGGTTGTTGTTGTTGTTGGAGTTTCTGTGGTTGTTGTTGTTGAAGGTTATTCATGTGTGAAAAAGGAGGAGAGTGCAGCAACTGAATTTAACAGAAGAGGAACTATGCGGTGAATGGAAATGATGCATAGAGCATAAAAAGCAGAAGCACAGACAACGCAAGTCATGTGTGCAGGAAGGAAGTGAGGCAGACAGAGCAAAGAAATGCAGCAGAACAGTGATGAGTCTAGTAAGCCATTGTTGAACATTATATCATTTTAATAAGTTTTAGTAGCAAATATTTATATTTCAGGGTGGAAGGGAGGTGCTAGGGAGGACTTTTGTCCTCATAGGTTCAAGTGGGTTCTTGAACACAGGGAGTTGTAGATTCCATCTAGTTGCAGCCAGAGAAACCAGGGTGGGAGGGTGGTGCAAGGAATAACTATTGTTCTATGTTATACAGGTTGGTTGCCTGTATGATTGGAAGTTGTTGCTTCCATCCAGTTGGTGCTGGAAACACTCAGGGAGTTGGTGCTTCCTTCTAGTTGGTGCTAGAGAAACCAGGGAGTTGGTGCTTCCTTCTAGTTGGTGCTAGAGAAACCAGGGAGTTGGTGCTTCCTTCTAGTTGGTGCTA
>ML781266.1:9223-36583 GCA_009831015.1 Picea engelmannii
ATTCAATTATACTTTACCTTATGACCTCATCAATGGCTAATGGTAGTGTTCTTTGTCATTTATCCAAGCTTAGGTAGGCCAAAAAGGTATAAATGAGGAGTATGATAGGGTAGTGGGGATGTCAATTTAGAGGCTCAACATTTCCCCATGACAAAATCATTGCATGTCCTCATGCAACTGAAACGAACTCAAAATTTTTCAAAATTTGAGACTCCATTCTTTTTACTCTTGTGGATCAATGATGTTGATGGCTGAGGCTTCTACTTTCATCTCCCTTTTTATGACCCTTACGTATTGTAATAGTATTAGTACCTTCTTAAGCTTATTAGAAGTCTCTTCATGGTCATCTTGAAGTTGCTGGATGGTTGCCTTCAGTTGCTCATTTTCCTTTTTGATATACTTGTCCAGTAGTTGGTATTCCTTCACTTCTTGTTTGAGTTCCTAGTTTTTCTTTTGCAGCTCCCCAATTTTTTTCTTCATCTGTTCTTTTGTTAAGGTCCTTGTTGGCCCCATTGTTTTTGGTTGGGTGTATTCTCTTTCCTCCACTTCCTCCCTCATCCCACATAAAGTAATAGTAACTTGTTCCTCAATCAAGCTAGGGATGTCATCTTGGACTGATAGGTCTTCAGAAGGGGAGGTAAGATCTATTGGGTCTTCATGTGTATGAGGACTGACAACTACTTTTCCTTTCTTTGCCATGCTCCTTGTGGTTCTTTTACAAGGGGGTAATGGATCAGAGGTGCTCACAAGCTTCCTTTTCTTCTTTTCTGTTTATGGAATGGTTACAGGGAATTGTTCTATAGACCATTCATCTTTATTTTCTTAGCTATTCTTCTTTTTCCTCACATTTTTTGTCTTAAGACCCTTCTCCTCCAGTGATACCATTGAGGTCTCCTCCACTAATTTGGATTTACCTTTTAATTCTTGAACTTTAAAAATCTTATCGACTGTGGAAGAGAACCCTGCTTGTTTACTGGATTTATCTTTTTGTCTCATTGTTTTGGAGGATGATGGAGTTACCTTATCTTTCTTGCCCTTTTTCTCTTGAGGTTCCTTATCTTTCTCTGGAGCAGGTTGGGCTCCCTCTATAGGTTTGTTTTCTGTGGGAAGGTGTTGAGTGATGAGGAGTTTCCAGCTAATTCCTTGCTTCCTAATTTCATGTATAACTAACATCTTAATAAGACCTTGATGGTAAATGCCGGTCTTCTTAGTTTTGGATAGGGATTTGACACCTCTTACCATCTTGTTTAGACTCATCCATAAAAAATATGGAAAATCAATTTCAGGACCTCCTTCAAAGTGTAACATAAGCCTAAGATGATATATGAAGGTTACAACATACCTGCCCTTACAAGTGAGGAATCGTTGAAGACTAGCAAGCATTGGATGATATTCTTCCTTGATATAGTTTCTAGGAATCCCCTTTTTCCAATCAGGGTGCTGATGGCCTTCCTTCAAAAATCGTTGGCACATTTCCTTGTTGATTCTTACTCCTTTGAAATACTTGGCTCCTCTGTTAGGTAATATCATGGCTTCCCTTAAGGTTTCTTCATTGATTGTTAGCTGCAGATTGCCTATATGCACAATCTCTCCATCGTAACCCTGAATAAATGCTTGAGATACCTTCTCATGATAGCCTGTGAATTTCTCCAAAAATGGCATCCATCCTTCTCTAGCATACTTATCTCTACATAGCTGGAACTCCTTGGTCTCCCTATAAATCTGGAAGACCGGTTTGTGTCTACTCACGACCATCTTTATGAATTGTGCATGGGAATTAGGCTGTGGCACAAGGGTTTGGTCAGCTATGAGGGTAAGGGTTTGGTACTGGATATCGCAGAGATGAGTAGGCTCAGAATTGGATAAAGGTTGGTAACGACAAAAATATGGTGATGGCGTCGATAATTTAGACAGTGAGTTTAAGTAAGATGTCGCAAAGAAAAATTAAGAAAAGATGAGGCTCATCTGGATGGCTTTGCCACCCAGATAAGCCATTTCATTTCTTCCCGTTAGTGCAATGATGGGAACGTTGGGTGTCGAAGCATAATTGTTGTTTGAGATAGGTGATTGGACTTCTGAGCGGTGAATTTGATGTTGAATCGTGACTGATGACACAAGATACG
Source organism: Picea engelmannii (assembly GCA_009831015.1). Taxonomy (NCBI): domain Eukaryota; kingdom Viridiplantae; phylum Streptophyta; class Pinopsida; order Pinales; family Pinaceae; genus Picea; species Picea engelmannii. The sequence continues at coordinate 11,347 of ML781266.1, forward strand.
TTCGTGATTGCTTAAGGATGAAGCACGTTCATGGCTCATCATTACTAAACATGCTCCATATTCACACTTTTGATGTGATTTTTCCTTCAATCATTTTCAAGCGCTTATGTGATGAGAGGATTGATTAAGGTTAAGCATATGGGTATGAAGGAAGTGAAAGTTAGGTGCATGGTTTTAACACTAAGGTCATAAGATCTATACCTTTTCATACCTATTGTAGTTTTATAAGCAAAGGAAAATAAATAATACCACGTTACCTTTGCTTTTACCATTGTATAATCAATACCCATAGCATATGCGATTGCCTTTGTATTTGAAGCTTGCAGATTTTCAGAGTTCATCTTTTTAGGCTGGAGTTTTCTAGAAGCCTGGTACTAGAATTTCCTGTACTTCATGAAACTTCTTTATTCTGTACTTGTCTTCTTTTGTGTTTGGTTTTGTAAGGTTGTAGGGTGAACATGCTGGTTTCTGAAGATGAGATGTGAGTCTGAAAAAGAGTTATGAAAATAGCTCTTTGACCCTCCCCCATGCCAAGGATGTTGCATATCCTTATGCAAGAAGATTTAACACCCTGTATCATAATAGAAGAAAAATGATTAGAGAAAAGAAACCAAATCAAATTCCAAAAGTACATTTATCACCTAGCATATGATCACATGCCGAAATTTTTTGAAATTGTCTTTCTTTTGATGAATTTTTGACAAGGGTGGCATTCAACAGTGAAAATAGGGAGGTTTTTATATTTTTTCCAGCAGATTAATTCCAACCTAACTTTCTTTAGACATTCACTATCATTAGATGTTATGGATACATTTCACAGTATAAGTAGATTAGACTCCCTAGTTAGGGCTCCACTCTTAAGAAGTTTCCTTCTTAGTTAATGTAGGCTTTAGATGTTAGATCGATAAAGTTGACTTAGGGTAATTCTCAAATGGACATTTTCTTGTAGTAATTATCTTGTTTGTTAATCTGGAGTTTGTATCTCATAAATGTCAACAATGACCTTTTCTTTTAGTGATCATTTTTTTAGATGACAAAAGTGAAATTTTCAATCAGAAAAGTATAGATGAGACATTTCTCAACCAAAACCCACTACCATCAAGCCTGTTTAGTACTCCGGTGGGGTAGTTGTGATAATTAGTGAGAGACATCCTTTCCCCAGGCAGAATGCCCCATTGCCAATAGGTCTGCTCAGTACCTTGATGGGTTTTCCTAGTCATACCACAGACCAGTACCTACTGCCAACATACCTGTTCAGTATCTCGATGAGTTAGTCACTTAAACCCTTTTTCCATAGAGGATTCTTGTCCATAGTCACCTATTGCTGTTTTTATTAAAGAGTGATTTTGCATGGTGACAGTGGAGGCTCATTTGAAAACCTTTTTACAAGCTGGGATGGTATTGGGTTGGAAGGTGTATTCTCTTATTTGAATGTCTTTAAATATTTGTCTGAAGGAAAAATAAACTTATGTATGCATATTATTTCTTTAGAGCGATCTAGATGTATAATTTTGTCTGAGTTTGTCCATAAGAGAATGACTTAAAGCTACCTTAGGGCACTGATACATCCTCTTCCATAAAAAATTTCCTAGTGTTCCCATGACAGAGAGTGTTCATATACTCATATGTTACTCTTTAGTAAAGATAATCGAATGAATACTATTGAAGTCTAGTTAGGGTGAGATAGTTACTTGTAGGCTAATATATTTTTTATCCCTTTAATCATGCTGAAATACTGGATAAAGGAAACCTCTAGACTTTGAAGCAGATTATGCATGGTTCTTTTAGGAATCATAGGTAAGGATTATGTCTTCTTTATCAAGCAACAAAACCAAAAGAAATTAAAAAATACTTCCTTCTAGCCAACAATAGAACCGGAAGAAACTAAGAAATCTTCCTTTTAGCTAGCAACAGAACCAAAATAAATTAAAGGTTATTCCTTTTAGCTAGCAACAGAACCAAAATAAATTAAAGATACTTCCCTTTAGTCAGCAACAAAACCAAAATAAATTATTGCTTTATAAGGGCTACCATTTGATGCTGCATTCAACTTCTTGGTTCCAGCTTAAGTGGTTACTGCATGGCTTCATACTTCATATTAATTGTCATAAGATTTTGAAATATACGTAGCATTCCTTTGTCAATTAGATGATGTGTCCTAATAGTATCGTATAAGTACCAGACTTCTGGTACCGAACTTTTGGTACTGGACTAGCACAGGTCTGCTGGTACCAGACTAGAACAGAGTATTGTTGATGCCTACAAACTGATTTTTAGCAAGTTCACGAAGGATCAAATAAATTATAGAAATCTACTTACAAAGATAAAATGCGAAGGTAAAACAAAAGGAGGTAAGAATCCATTGTTACCTTCAGCTTATTAGCAAAACAAAATCCACACCTATGTACACAAGTTTTTAAAAGTAAACCAATTAATCAATGTGGATCAGTAGGAAAGTCTCCTTCCTTACTGATCACCTGCATATCTGAATTTTGTAGTATACGAGTCCGAAATTCCTCTTTTGACAGGGGTTTGTTATAAATTCTCAACTAGTGACCATTCACAAGTAGTGGAGTCTGATGTTTGTCAATTGTCTTTATCCTGATTGAACCATTATCATAGATAGTGTCAATTTCATAAGGTCCCATCCAATGAGTAGTTAACTTACCTTTGAAGTTCTTGAATCTGCTGTCATACAATAGGGCCCAATCTCCTTGTTGAAATTTTTTCTTTTTGAGATACTTGTCATGCCATTTTGTTCTCTGCTCTTGAATGAGGGTGGTTCTTTGAAGTGCTTCCTTCCTAATTTTGTCCAACTCATTAAGCTGTAAGAGTCTTTGTTGCTGGGCTTCATCCAAGTTCATGCCAACTTGTACTGCAGTCCTGAAGGTTTTGATTTTGAATTCTATGGGGAGAAGCACCTGCTTCCCATATACCAACTCGTAAGGTGTATGCCCTGTTGTATTCCTCTAGGTGATTCTATAATCCCATAAGGCTTCTAGTAATCTGTCAGCCCAATCCTTGTGGTGTAGCTGTACTTTTTTGGTAAGAATGGACTCAATAAATTTGTTGGTAGATTCTACTTGTCCATTTTCCTGTGGATGGTAGGGTGTAGATTTCCTGTGTTTGATTTGGTATTTTTCTGTAACAACTTTGACTAAATTAGAGGTAAATTGAGTCCCCTGATCAGTCACAATTTCTCGAGGTACACCAAATCTACTAAAGATGTCATTAAAAATGAAATCTACCACTGATTGTTCACTTGTGGCTGGTAAAGCTTTCGCTTCAACCCACTTAGTCATATAGTTAGTACATACAAGTATATACTTTTTCTTTTTAGATGCAGGGTTAATGGGCCCTACAAAATCTAATGCCCATTTCTTGAAAGCCTCAATGACTACTTGAGCTTGAAGTGACATTTGGTCTCGTGTAGTAGGCTTACCCATTCATTGGCATTCATCACAATTGGATACATAGGTTTTAGCATCTTTGAAAATATGAGGCCAATAATAACGAGATTGTAGAACTTTATAAGCGGTCCTTTTGTCTGCGAAGTGTCCTCCAAAAGGACCATCATGGAAAGCTTGCAAAATATCATGAATTTCATCTTCCCTTACACATCTCTTGATTGCCAAATTTGGTCCTATTTTGTAGAGACAATCATCGTGCCACATGTAGTTTGCACTTAGCTGAATTACTTTCTGTTTTTCTCTAGGAGACAATTTCTGAGGCATCTTCCCTGTTGGCATCTTCCCTGTCACAAGATAGTTATCTACATCTGCATACCAAGGGGTGAATGTAGAAATAATAAACAATTTTTCATCAGGGAGGTTATCATTTACTGGTGCGTTATCTCCCAGATGAATCATTCTAGATAAGAAATCAGCCACAAGATTATCCTTACCTAGTCTATCAATAATATTGATATTAAACTCTTGTAATAATAACAACCATCTTGTAACTCTAGGGTTTGTTACAGGTTTGTTCATTAAGCATTGGATGGATGAATAATCAATTTGTACAAAAGCTTGATATCCTGTAATATAGTGTCTAAATTTATTGATAGCATGGGCTACAACTAACAATTCTTTTTCTATGACCGTATAATTAACTTCTGTTGGGGACAGATTTTTACTAACAAAGTAAATAGCATAAGGCATTTGATTTTCCCTTTGTCCAAGAACTACTCCAAGGGCTGTGTCTGAGGCATTAGTACAACTATGAAAAGGAAGGGACCAATTTGGTCCTCTTAATACAGGGGTAGTTGACGATTTCTATTTTAGAATCTCAAAAGATACTTGGCATTCATCATCCCAATTAAATTCGACATCTTTAGATAATAACTTGAATAAAGGGGTAGCTAAGCTTGTGAAATTGGGAATGAATATTCTATAGTAGCTAGCATGCCCTAAAAAGCTACGAACTTCCTTTTGTGAGGAAGGTATTTTGATTTGTGTGATAATATGAATTTTCGTAGGATCAACTCTCCTTCCAAAGATAGAGATGTGATGTCCAAAAACAATACTTTCAATGAGCATCATTTTTTATTTTTCATTACTTAGGGAAAGATTAGTTTCCTTACACCTAATCAATACTTTTTCCAGACTGGTCAAAGCTTCCTGGAAGTCATTTCCATGGACCGTAAAGTCGTCCATGTAGACTTCTATGCAGTTATTGGTAAAGTCATAGAAAATGGCTAGGACAACCCTTTGAAAAGTAGCTGGGGCATTGCAAAGTCCAAAAGGAAGGACCCTATAAGCATAGGTTCCCCATGGGAAGGTACAAGTGGTCTTCTCTTGGTCTTTGGGTGCTATTTGTATTTGGTTATAACCACTAAACCCATCTAGGAATGAAAAATACTTCTTTCCGGATAGGGTATCCAACACCTGATCAATAAATGGTAGGGGAAAATAATCCCTATGGGTGGCTTTGTTCAATTCACTGAAGCCTACACATATTCTCCACTTACCATTTTTCTTGGGAACTATGACAAGTGGAGATACCCATTGACTATCTGAAATGGGGTATATGAGATTGGCTTGAAGGATTTTTTGCAATTCTTCTTTTACAATATCTTTGAGGGTTGGATTCATCCTTCGCTGAGGCTATCTAACTGGTTTGATTTGGTCAATAGTGTAAATATGATGTGTGCATGTGTCAGGGTGAATGCCTTTCATGTCTGCATAATCCCATGCAAAGGCATCAAATTGTCTTTGGAGCATTTCAATTACTTGTGTCTTTTGTTCTGGTTCCAAACTAGAGTTGATATACAAAGGTTTTCTTGGGCTAATCTCAACAAGTTCAGTACTTTCTTACTTCTCTAAGGAAGTTGGTGATAAATTATATACTTGAGTGATATCAGGGTGCCACGTTTGTTGAAATTCGGAACTGAAAATGTGTGACAATTCTGCAAAGGACTTAGGATATTCAATGCAGTTTGCATCAACCAAAAATAAACTTAAGACTTGTTCATCCGATTGTTCTTGAATTCTTCTTACTTGTTCAAGTGTTAACAAGGGTCTGATGCAATCTTCATCTCCATAAGGGTTTTCTAGCCAAACATGTATTTCTTGTGCCGGTTGGGCAGGAGGGAAGAGGACAAGTTTTTGGCTATGTGTGCCATTGGATATAGTCATCTCGCCGGATTGACAGCTGATAAAGGCATCTTTTGTGGCCAACCAAGGGCAGCCAAGAACCACAGGGTGTCCTAGTTTGGAGGATGATTTAGAGTAGATGACTAGAAAGTCTACTGGGTATTCCCAAGAAGCTAGAGTGACTGTGATATCATCTAAACTTCTTGCAGGGCTAATGACTGACTTATCTACCAATTCTATCATGGTTTGGGTTGGTCTCAACTAGTTGATTTGGAGTTTTTTCATAGTGTCAAAAGGAATTACATTAATTGCTGCACCCAAATCAATGAATGTGTTTGGTAAGGAAATACCATTAATTTCAACAGTGACTACTGAATTCCCAGGGTCATTATATTTATATGGAATTTCAAAAATAAATTCAGATAATTGTCCTACTACCTGAACAAGGGGAGGTTCCTTATTCTTCCTTTTTGGTTTCTTAATACAAATATCCCTTATGATTTTGTCATATATGGGGATATCTTTGATGGCTTGCAACAGAGGTATTTTTATACATACATTTCGTAATTCATCCTCTATATCTTTGTGCAAGGGTGGGTCAGGTTTCTTCACTAATAGTCTTTCGGGGTAGGGTGGAAGATTAACTTGTTGAGGTACTCCTACAGATTGAGAAGTGATTGTAATAGGAGGGGAAGTCTCTTCTTCTAGAGGGGTGGTTTGAGTGTTTTCTTCCTCAGAATGTTTATCATTATCTTCCCGAATTACTACTCCAGGATTTGATTGATTTATAGCCTTCCCTGATTGTAGTTGAATTTCATAGGTGGGAAAGGTTTGAACTTATTCATTCTGCACAAGGTGGGTGGGTCTATTATTGGGGTTAGGGATTGGCTGAGCAGGAATTGCTATTGGTCTAGGAGGGTTGTGGGTAGCTTGGTTTTGTGGTTGTTGATTGGCATTTATAGGTACTTGTTGTTGATGGTTAGGGTTTAAGGGGACTACAAATTGCTTCTATATAGGAGGTGGAAGTAAAGCTTGTATCTATGGTGGGTTAAATCCAGGTAGTAATTGGGAAATGTTTGCAGGATACCGTGGATATGTAGGGTAAGAGGGATTTCCATACACAAGTCCCCTCCAACCTTGTTGCCAAGGTTGAGTTTGAGCTTGCTGAGGTGCCCATTGTGGATAGGATATTGGGGAAGGACCCCATTGTTGCTGTTGATACTGTGCATTAGGGTCATAAAATGCCTTGGGGTTTTGTGCTCTCCAAGGTCTTTTGGAAGGATATGATTGTTCTTGTGAGATTCCTCCTCCCCTATACATGGATTGTAGCTCAAGCAAATTTGGACACTCAGATGTGGGGTGCTCTAGAGTACACAAGCCACAGATTTCTATGACATTTAATGGGCATTCTTTCTCAGCGTGCTTCTTTCGACATCTAGGAAAAAAAAATGCTAAAACAACCTCTTCTTCTTGTTTCTTTTTCAGTTTTAGGGCATCTAACTGGTTGCTGATTGTGCTCAAGATGTCTGTTTTAAATTTCTCCAGTAAGTTTCCTAACTCAATTCTGGTGACAGTCCCTGAGTTTTGTCTTGTATTTTTGCTAAAAGAATCTCTTGGTGCTTTGCCTATTTTAGCTAGTCCTCTTGAGTATCTTCTACAGTAATCTGCGATCTTTGAAAAAGGCTTTTGGTGCACATATCCTGAACTTAACAAGTTTAAAAATTCTATGCAGTCATCTCTAATGCCTTTCAAAAATATAGTTCTTACTATAGCTGGGTCTGTGGTGAATAATTTTGATTTCTGGTAGTTGTACAAGAACATTTCTAAGTAGTCTTCAGGGCTTTCATCTTCTGTTTGCTGCATTTTAAAAATGTCATTTTTAGCATTATCCTTACAATAGTCTTGGTATTTCCATAAGAATGTATCTTTCATCTAATCCCAAGAGAGAATTGTATGTCTGAATCTTCAGTTGACATATCTCTGAAAGTGGGAAATGATGATAGTGGGATGTTTTTCATGCTGATGTTTTTGGAAATATCCAATATTGGAAACCCAAAGGTCTCATTGTCAGTGGCTGCATTTCCTTCTTCTTCTGCCATTTCGCTAGGTTTTCCTCCTCCAATGATGGATGGTTCAAAAACTAGGTTTTGTGTGTCTCCTTCATCAGACTCACCTTCTGTCTACCCCAATACTGATTCTTCCATTTTAGGTTCTTCTTCTGGAGCCTCACTTGCTCCCCTTGAACTTTCTCTCATTGGAATTTTTCTTGCACTAGGGTCAGTTGGATTAGTGGGGNTCTACCTTTATTATCTCTATATCTATGCATAAAATGGAAATTTGATTCTTAACTGAATTGAAAGTCCTAATTCTATCTAGAAGGTAAGAAGGCGACCTGGCTTTAGAGAACCCCACTCTAGTGGCCACATGGCTCTTTGCTCACATATTAAACGTTTTATCCTCCTCCCTCAAGCAACCTTTAAAATCATTCAAAAACTTTGCAAACAATCTAAGCTAAAAAAAAAAATCACTTCCTACCGTTTGCAACTCCTCGGCAACGATGCCAAAATGTTGTGCTACTTAAATGATTAGTATAATGCACTCATTAATTATCAATTTGATATTCGTAATCAACAGAGTTACAAGACACCAGTAAGAAAGGTAATTCTAATGTAACGAGCATAAAACTATTCTAAATTATGCATGCTGGAAACAAAGCACGTTAACAAACCGAAACACACTTTGGTTGTCTTTCACAGAGAGGCTATCTACTCCATTATGGCACATGCAAATATGAGATAGAGTACTTTTGATAGATCAACTCTGCTATTTGACCCAAAATTTAACTATGCAATCACACTTCTGAAAGGGAAATCACACATCAATCCTCAAGACATAGCATGGGTGGTTCAATAGTCAATATACTGAGTATGTTGTGGTTCACAATGTGCTGTTGTGAACTTCACTAGTTCTCCTTCAAATATATCTGACTACTGCTGCCAACATTCATATCCATGAAACAAATCAAATCCATAAAACAAAGAGAGCATATGAAAAACAGAGTAAGTAAAGATCTCTAAACAATCATATAATCGAAACTCTAAACTGAACTGTACTGCTATCATCTGAAAGGATCAAAGCTTCATCTAGTCTAACATCTATACTATTGAAATCAACTACTAACACTAATCTATAAGGATGCTGACCTTTTTTGGGTGGTGGGCCCTTGCCGCTTCAACAGGTCAGTGACTAGAGTCTACAATAAACTTGCTTTCAATCCACACATTACTCTTACTCAAACTTCAAAACATAGAATCAAACTATGCTGACAACTCAACTCACATTCATTCATAAACGATCAATACATGGAGATAAATGACGTTCTTCTATTAAACTTCAACTCATAATATGGTCTACAATACGTAACGCTGCTTCATATGCTGTTTTACGCTAATTCTCTACTACTTCCACCATCCTTTCCATGACTATTTAAACAGTCTTAGTCGTGAAACACAAGGAGGTGAAATCTTTAGTAGATCAATCAATTGCCAAATTTACATATTTGGTTACTTATTTTAATCTTCATCCTCATGACACGAAGTGTATGAGGATGAAGCAAAAACAAACTAGCTTAACATAGCCTTGCTATAACTTTGATGATTCAACAAACATCCAACAAGTATCTTGGTCACGATATGGAGCTAAACTTGGTATATTCTGCTTCCTTTATTGGTACCATATTGTGACAGGTGAGATTTAGTAAATGGTACTGGATCCAAACAATATGCAAGTGGTTGGAACCAGACTAGAATAGTTTGCGGCCATTGGTACCAGATCGCGACAATGAATAATTCGGTACTAGATCTGAATGGAAGGTGCGCTTGGTACCGGATTCAGACAGTGACAATCTGGCACATAAGTACCGGATGGCTGAGCTGACACAGAAATGCTGGACTCATCTAGAGGTCAAAGGTTACACGTGGCAATTTAAAAAATTAGTACATGAAACATTCAGTCTCCTAGCTCAATAAACCACAAAATGCATGAATTCAATTATACTTTACCTTATGACCTCATCAATGGCTAATGGTAGTGTTCTTTGTCATTTATCCAAGCTTAGGTAGGCCAAAAAGGTATAAATGAGGAGTATGATAGGGTAGTGGGGATGTCAATTTAGAGGCTCAACACTAGCCTTGCCTTGTTTCTGGTTACTTGTTTATCTTCGTTTAGTTTGTTTCTGAACACCCATTTTGTACCAATCACATTTTTTTCCTTAGGTCTTGGAACTGGTTCACATGTCTCATTCTTCTCTATTTGATTTAGTTGTTATTCCATGGCCTTGATCCAATGTTCATCATTGTTGGCTTCATCAATTTTTCTTGGTTCATCTGTGGACAATAATGATAGATGTCTTTATTCTAGTATACATGCCCGTTTACTTCCTTTTGTTTCTATTATTTAATTTTTATCTCCAATAATTTATTTTGGTGGATGATTCTTCTGTACCCAATGGTTAGGTGTCTGTTGGCACAGGGGCAGACCTAGGGTTCAACGCTACAACAACACACCAACAAAACCCTAACTACCGGCCCTTTCGGCAACACTTGGGAAGCATATGAAGTCTCACCTTAGGTAGTGGTAGGGGTGGTTGCAGGACTCCAGTGTCTGTAACCTTAGCTGGGACACAAATCTGTTATTGAAACACCTTAACAGGGCACTTAGTAGTTATAGTTCATCAATATCTAGTCTTAGTTTACAACGCAGTTAAACCCTAATTACAGAGCATCACAGTATTCAACCAGATCTAGCATCTAGTAGCACTTAGCACAATGAAACAGATCAGATCTAGTAGATTCAAGCACTAAGCACATTCACATAGGTCAGATCCAACATTTGCTCTCATTATTAAGCACAAAGCAATAACATATATACATATCATTCAAGTATATCAAAGCATTAAGAAAATTATCATATAAACACACCAATAGATCAATACATCGCACAAAGCAGAGAAATAGAGCATGTGCGTGGTTCACCCCCACCCTGGGGCTACGTCCACCAACTCTTCGTATTCTTTATTATCTTCTTCAATCAGTTACATGCACAGAGCCACAAAAAACCTACTTCACAGAGGACAGGATATCTGCGCATCTCGCTAGATCCTCCTCCCCCGGGCTAGGTTACAACACTAAGCCTCTTCTCAATCTCTTACACTTGCTTTCACTGAGCTCTGCAAGCCTCATACAATATGCACAAAATCAATCTCTACTCAGCACTTATCACTTTCGATCACATAGATCGAACTTGTAGGTCTTAGCACACCGACCTACTAGGTCTACTTCTTACATCACCTAGCTACTTATTTATACATTATAAAATAGGCCTAAGTATGGGTAAACCCATGGGCCAACATCCCCATACCCATTACATAATATCGAATCCTAAAAATGGAACTAAAATGGATCGAGATCCCGCGATCTCCACTTCATCTTGTCCTCCGCCTTCAACAACCTGTCGAATTCCCAAAAGTAGGTCAAACCTGACCAAGGATCCTCAAAACTTGGTCAAAGGCCAATAGTGTCCTAGAAGACATATGAATATCTCACTGGTCATTTTCTTCTTGTTCTGCTTCTGGTTTCTTATCTTATTCTTCTTCTTCTTTTAGTTATTCTTTTGCTTCTTTCTCTTTTGAATTTCTGCTTTCTTCTCTGGTCTTCAACACTGATGTAGCCCCCCTACTCTCCCTCGGGCTATGCGACCTCTGGGTCAAGGATCTTCGATTCTGTGAGCCAAATCAAATCTCTGAAACCCTGATGGTCTCACTTTGTAACTAAACACAAGATCTTTTGGCCTCTCGGTGCAGGTTCTATGGCACCCACAACCTCTCCCTTCGCGCTACTAAACTATCGTGTTTCAGGCACTAGCCCCTTTTCCATTATCCCCTTTCTGGATGTGACTTTGGGATACGACCTCACATAAACACGTGATTTTTGGGTGACCAAAATTGGTTTGAAACCACACTACTTTTCTCCCCGCCATTCACTATGAATCACCATGCATCCTTTTGGCGATACCGTGGTTTCAATTATGGCCCGCTCTCAAATTTTTAAAGTTCCAACACTTTCTGTCCCCACAATTGAGCGTGGTCATTGATCTTGTGATCTTGGGAGGGGTATATTGATCAATGGATGAGATCTGCCTCCTTTCCGGATCACACTCTCCCAGATCTTCATGATCTACCGATGCGTGTCCCTTTCAATCAACAGTTGTGATTTTCTTCGAAATCGGGTTTCAGAGTTTTCAACTCTCAAACCTTACTTTCTCCACAATGCTTTTATCTGAAGCTCGCGGTATATTGACGCGTGTCTCTGATAGATCGATGACTGCGATTTCTTTGGGTCTTCAGACTTCAGAAGTTTCAAACTTTCTCACTCGCTTCCTCCCGAAATAATTCTATCTGAAGTACACGATCTATTAACATGTGTCCTCCTAAATTCGACGGTCACAATCTGCTTCGACTCTTTGGGCTTTGGGAGTTTCAACTCCTGCACACTCAGAATTATCTGGAGTGCTTTCACTCGAAGAAAATGGATTTATGCCACACATCCCTCTGGATCTGACGGTCTAGATATTCTTTGGCCATTCGGGCTTCGGGAGTTTCAAATCCCGCACACTCGGAATCCTCTGAAGTGACTTTCCCCGAAGTCTTAGATCTGCAGACACATGTCTCCTAGTGACCAACGACTTAGATCTATTTCAGCCTTCGACTCTTCAACGATTTTAACTACTCCTCATCTACAAGCTTCTAGAGTTCTTCCGCTCCGAAATTGTAGATCTTTCATTACCTGCCCCTCGGGATGATGGATAGTCTATAACCAATTAGGGACTTCAGGCCTTCGATAGTCCTCCCTCCCGTGTGCACCAAGAGACTTAAATCTCACACACCTTTCCCAGATCTAATGATCTAGAATGATCCCGCTCCCTCCTGGATGGATCTTAACTGATAATTCGTGAAGTCTTCAGACCCACACTCCTTTTGAATATTTCTCTTCACTATCCCTTTTGAGATTGATCCCTTTGAGGATTTCGATCTCCCACACACTCCTTGCATTCCTAGGATTTCGACAAACTTAGATCAAAGGGTTTCTTCAAAACAAACTCTTCCTGCACTCCTTTCACTTCTCTATTCTGGTTCTTCGACACTTAGTCGCTCATTGACTATGTGCACTCCTTTCACCATGTCTAAGTCCCCGTTATTCCTTATGAACCCTCTAAGTCAATTCAAGACTTTGTAGACGCACTCATTGTGTACAATATGCACACCTTGCATACGAGTTCTCAAAAGAAGAACAATTGAAACTTATCCAATTCATCACAAACTCATATGATCAACCATAAACAATCATACATGAACGAAATGAACTAAAACACACAGAGAATGCATCATTCATTCAATCACACAACAAGATGAACACTGTCAAAGGAATTGGAACAATTATGTCTGTTCTATTCAGTCATGAAATAAAATTACATAGTATTACAGTTCTTCACTGCGTCTTTCTTCTCTTCTACTCTAATCTACTCTTGTCTAATACAATACAAGTACAAAAAAAAAACTATCTAAGGAGTGGCTCGTTTAGCTCTTCTTCATCCTGTATGCAAACTATCCTATCAGTTTCTAGTGGTTACTACTTTGTCCTATTACAATAACTATCAATTATTATCATACAGGAGTTGAAACTCTCTATATGCAACTCCTTATAGTCGTATAATACTTTACAAACAAGATATCTTAAAAAACGTGGTTTGCAAAATATCTCAACATCTCATTCTATTTCTGAGTTAAACGTTGATTTGAAATTCTGTCATGCTGAGATGTCATATCCCTGCCTCCACGCTTGTGTCTTTGACTTTGAAAGCGATGCTCCTGCATCATACTCCGCTGGTTAAAATATTAATGGACTCTTGCCCATGAGCTCCTGCACTATTTTTGCATGCTTCAAAATATCAGGTTCAGTGACGCAACTTAAGTCTTCCACCGGATGATCTTTCCACTTCACTAAGTATTCATGATATGTCTTCCTCCTGGTCTTTTTTCCAACTCTCTGTTCTATGATTTTCTCCATCTGAGGTTTTTCTGCTGTGGGAAATTATTCTTCCCACTGAACTTCTTTTTGATCATCTGATTCTCCTGCATAATCTCTCCTGTAAGGATACAGGTCTGCAACATTGAATATTGGTGATATCCCAACATTGTCTGACAACCCAATTTCATAAGCATTTGTTGCAAATTTTCTGAGAATACCACATGGTCCTATCTTCTTAATCTTGAACTTGTTATATGTTCCCATTGGAAACCTTCCTTTTCTCAAATGAGCTAAAACTTCATCTCCTAATTCGAATTGAACTTCTCTCCTCTTCTGATCAACTCTATTCTTATATTTTAGGCTGTTGTCTTGTAGCTTCGCTCTAACTCTATCATGGATTTTCTTCATTTTGTTGCAAAATATTCTACGCCAACACTTCTGAATTCATCTTGGTCCAGATCTCTCAAATTTGTAATCCCTTTTGGCTATATGCCATACACAATTTCAAATGGACTTTTTCTAGTGCTCCTGTTCACTGAGTTGTTAAATGAAAATTCCGCTTGTGCTAGAATATGATCCCATTGATGACCTTGTTCAGTGACTAAAAATCTTAACAATTTTCCCAGACTCTTGTTTAATACTTCAGTCTATCCATCTGTCTAAGGGTGATAAGATGAACTAAAGGACAAGTTTTTCCCAGCCTCTTCCATAGAGTTCTCCAAAAGTGTCCTACAAATTTTGTGTCTCTGTCTAAGACTATGCTCCTAGGAAATCCATGTAGTCTCAACACTTCTATGAAAAACAAATTGGCTATGTGTGTAGCATCGTTTATTTTCTGGAATGGTATGCAATGTGCCATTTTCGAAAATCTGTCCACCACAAAAAATATGGAATCACTCCCTTTTTCGGTTCTTGGAAATCCCAATACAAAATCCATGCTGATTTCATCCCATGGCCTTTCTAGAATTGGTAATGGCTGATACAAACCAGTGTTCTGTTGTCTTCCTTTTGCATACTAGCAAATTATTCATTTGTTCACAATATTTTTCACCTCTTCCCTCATGCTCGACCAATAGTATGAATTTCTCAGCTGTGCAAGTGTCTTATCATGACCAAAATGTCCAGCTAAACCTCCACTATGTTTCTCTTTCAACATGTTATCTCTCATTGAGCATATTGGTATGCATAGTTGACTCCCTTTGAACAATAATCCATCCTGGATCAAATATTCTGTCCATGGGCTTCTGTCTCCTAGCAAAGGATTCTTACATGCCTCATAATATTCCTTAAAATATGGATCTTCTCGATACATCTCCTTTAGGTGTTCAAACCCTAAGCCCCCCACTTGGAATTCCTGTACAATTAAACTCCTTCTGCTCAAAGCCTATGAAAATTTTTTAGCAGTTCCAACAATATGTTTAATAACAAAAGTAAAACTCAGCATGAATTCTACCCATTTGGAATGTCTCTAATTCAACTTTTCTTGCCTAGTAATAAACTGCAAATCTTGATTATCACTGTACAAGAAAAATTCTTTAGGAATTAGATAGTGCCTCCACTTCTTCAAAGCTTGAATCACTACATCAAATTCTTTGCCATATGTGGAATACTTCTTCTTGGTGTCATTCATTTTCTCACTGAAATAAGAAACTGGCCTATTATCCCGACTCAATAATTCTCCAATAGCTACTCCACTTGCATCACATCTCACTTGAAACGTTTTTCCAAAATATGATAAGACCAAAATTGGTTGTCCCGTGATCTTCTCCTTCAACATTTTGAATTTTTTTTCAACTTCCTCTATCCAATTAAAAGAATTATGTTTCTTCTTCAAAATGTACAACATGGGTGTACGTATACCACTGAAATTTCTGATAAAATTTCTATAAAAACTTGGTAACCCATGAAAACTTCTTACTTCAAATATGCTTCCCGGAGACGACCATTCTTTGATTTCTCTCACCTTTTCTAGATCCATCTTCAATTCATTTGAAGAGATCACAAAACCCAAGTATATGAGTTCTGTCTTCATAAAAGAGCTTTTCTTTAGATTTATCAACAATTTTTCTTGCTGCAACCTTCTCATCACTGATGTCAAATGGTTTAATTGTTCTCCCTTGGCCTTACTGAAGATTAGTATGTCATCCAGATACACTATGACAAATTTTCCTATGAATTCTTTCAATACTTCATTCATTAATCTCATAAATTTGCTTGGGGTATTTGTCAACCCAAATGGCATGACTAGCCATTCAAACAAACCTTCATTTGTCTTAAATGACGTCTTCCATTCATCTCCCTCTCTCATCCTTATTTGATGATATCCACTCTTCAATTCTATATTGGAAAAATAGCTTGCCCCACTCAAAAGATCCATCAAATCATCCATCCTGTGTAAAGGGAATCTATAACTAATTATGATATTATTGATGGCTCTGGAATATGTACACATTCTCCATCCTCCATCCTTCTTTGGACTCAACATAGTTGGTACTGCACGTGGGCTTAGGCTTTCCCTAAGTAAACCTTTATCCAACAACTCTTGGACTTGATTTTTGACTTCCTCATTCTCTCTAGGTGTCAACCTATAAACTTCTTTGTTTGGTAAACTAGCTCCTAGAATAAGGTCAATATGATGACTTATACTTCTAATGGGTGGCAATGAATGAGGTAATTCATCCACCACTATGTCATAAAAGTTTTCTAATAGTTCATGGATTTCTTTAGGTAAATCCTCCACAGAAGTATTTGTAAGGATAACTCTGGGCTTCCTCACTATAGAAAACTACATCTCCTGTTCCTTCTTGACTTCATTCAAGAGTTCCTTCCCACTCATGAGAAGTATACTTGAACTAGCTTCCTTCTTTTGCTCTTTGTCTTCTATTGGCAACAACATATGTGTCCTACCATTATTTTCTAAGGTATAAGTATTCTTCCTCCCATAATGAATAACTTTTATATCAAACTTCCATGGTCTCCCCAATAAAATATGAAAGACATCCATAAGAATTACATCACATAATATTTCATCCCTATAACTTCCTATTTTAAATTCAACTTGGCATTGTTGACTTACCATTACTTGATGTTGTTTATGCAACCATGATACCTTGTACAGGTTTGGATGTGTAGTTGTCTTCAAATCCAGTTTATCCACCATCTCTGTGGATACTAGATTGTCAGTGCTCCCATTGTCTACGATCACCTTGCAAACTCTGTCTTTCATCTTGCAAGCAGTTCTGAATAGACTTGTTCGTTGAACTGGTTCCTCTACCTCCTTCTCTGGTTTAAGAAGAACTTTCCTCATCACGAGGTTCTTTCCTCCTTTTGCTGCTTCTGCTTCCACATGCTTCGGTGCTTCTCCTCCTCTATTGTCTTTCTTCTTCTCTGGGAATTCCCAAGACATGTGCGATGTATTTCCACATACATAACATCTAATTTAACCTCCTATGGCTCTTCCTCTTCCTCTAGGAAAAGAGATTCTTCCTCCATGTTTTCCTTCCTTAGAAATTCCACCTTTCTCAGGGTGACTATGTTGTTTTCCATCTTCATGATTTGGTTTCTGGAACTTCTCTCTGCTGGTTCCCTTACCTCTGCTTGAATTTCCTCCTCTGTTTCGTTGGCTTTGTTTTATGGCCAATTTATCTTCAGCTTTCAAGTCTTCTTGATAAGCATCGCCGAATTTACTAAGAGACATCATGATGATATCTTCTTGTATTTCATAACTCAATCCATTGATATACCTAGCTATTTTTTCATCATCATCTCTTTCTGTCCAGCCCTGATGTTCAGTCTATAAAATTCCTCAGTGTATTCCTTCACCGATAATATTTTCTTTCTTAGGTTATGCAATCTCCTGAACAAATTGATTTGATAATCCTTTGGGATAAATTTTTCTTTTATCTTGGATACCATCCTATCCTAGCTTTTAATTTTCTGTTTTCCCTTGCATCTGCGATCGGCTTGCAGTTCATCCCACCATAGTGCTGCATGACCCTTCAGTCTTTTCACTACATGCTTCACCATATTCTCTTCTTTGATATATTCATAATCTAAGTACTTGTCCATAGCACGTACCCAATCCAACAATTCTTCAAATTCTAAATTGCCTTCATACATTGGTACCTCTATTTTTTCTCTGGCCCCTATTCTTGAAACGAATTTCAATAAGCGGTCTTCTGCAACATCCTCCACTACATATTCTTCGACCTCTATCTCTTTGCTTTTAGCTTCACTGATATCTCCAGTGTCTAGTTCTCTCCTCTATGTTGTTTCCATGCCGTCTAGTCTCATTCCGAGTCACCTCATTTCTTCTTCCATTTCTGGATTTTCTCCGTATCTTCTGGGTGGCATGATTCCATTGCCTCACCTTCAGAATATATAAACATAATCAACTCTTCATACCACAAATGATATCAATTTATCTCCTTTCTCTATTGTCTGCAAACAAATTCAATAGATCTGATACCACCTGATGCAGCCCCCCTACTCTCCCTCGGGATACACGACCTCCCAATCAAGGATCTTCGATTCTGCGAGCCAAATTGGCTCTCTAAAACCATGATGGTATCAATTTTTAACTAAACATAGGATCTTTCAGCCTTTCGGTGTAGGTTCTATGGCATCCACAACCTCTCCCTTCACGCTACTGAACTATCATGTTTCAGGCACTAGCCCATTTTCCATTAGACCCTTCCTAGATGTGACCTTGGGCTATGACCTCACGTAAACATGTGATTATGGGGTGACCAAAATTGGTTTGAAACCACAATGATTTTCTCCCCACCATTCACTACAAATCGCCATGCGTAATTTTGGCGATACCATGGTTTCAATTGTAGCCCGCTCTCAAATTTTTAAAGCTTGGTCACTTTTTGTCCCCGCAATTGAGCATGGACATTGATATTTTGATCTCAAGAAAGGTCTCTTGATTAGTGACTAAGATCTTCCTCCTTTCCTTCCTTCTCTCCAGATCACACTCTCCTAGATATTCACGATCTACCGACGCATGTCCCTTTCAATCAACGGTTTTGATTTTCTTCGCAATTTAGGTTTAGGAGTTTTCAACTCTCAAACCTTAATTTCTCCATAATGATTTTAGCCAAAGCTCATGGTCTATTGACATGTGTTTCCTGCAAATCGAAGACTGTGATTTCTTCAGGTCTTCGGGCTTCATAAGTTTCAAACTTTCACACTCGCTTCCTCCCTAAATACTTCTATCCAAAGTACACGATCTATTGACACATGTCCTTCTAGATTCAACGGTTAGAATCCACTTTAGCTCTTCAGGCTTTGGGAGTTTCAACTACTGCACACTCAAAATTCTCCAGAATTATTTCACCCGAAGAAAATGGATTTCTGCCACACGTCCCTCTGGATCTGACGGTCAAGATCTTCTTTGTCTATTCGATCTTTGGGAGTTTCAACTCCTACACACTCAGAATCCTTCGAAGTGACTTTCCCTGAAGTCTCAGATCTACAGATGCGTGTCTCCTGGTGACCAATGATCTAGATCTATTTCGGCCTTCAAATCTTCGACGATTTCACCTACTCCTCATCTACGAGATTCCAGAGTGCTTCTTCTCTGGAATTTTAGATCTTGCATCACCTGTCCCTCGAGATGATGGACGATCCCTAACCAATTCAGGACTTCAGGACTTCAACATTCTGCCCTCCTGTGTGCACCAAGAGACTTAGAACTCACACACCTTGCCCAGATATAACGATCTGGAAAGATCCCGCTCCCTTTTAGATGGATCTTAACCGATAATTTGTGAAGTCTTTAGACTTCACTCCTTTTGAATATTTCTCCTCACTATCCCTTCTGAGCTTGATCCCTTTGAGGATTTCAATCTCCCACTCACTCCTTGCATTCCTAGGATTTTGGCAAACTCAAATCAAAGGGTTTCTTCGAAAGACACTCTTCTCGCACTCGCGCTTCTCTATTCTGGTTCTTCGACACTTAGTCTCTCATTGACTCTGTGCACTCCTTTCACCTGGTCTAAGTCCCCGTCATTCCTTCTAAACCCTCTGAGTCAATCCAAGAATCTATCAACGCACTCCTTGCATATGATATGCACACCTTGCATACGAGTTATCAGAAGCGGAATGATTGAAAATCATCCAGTTCGTCAGAAAATCATATGATCAACCATAAACAATCATACATGAACGAAATGAACTAAAACACACACATAATGCATCATTCATTCAATCACACAACAAAATGAACACTGTCCAAGGAATTGGAACAATTCTGTCTTTTCTACTCATTCATGAAATAAAATTACATAGTATTATAGTTCTTCACTTCGTCTTTCTTCTCTTCTACTATGATCTACTCTTGTATAATACAATAAAACCATGAAACAAAAATTATCTAAAGAGTGGCTCCTCGAGCTCTTCTCCATCCTGTCTGCAACCTATCCTACCAGTTTCTAGTGGTTACCTACTTTGTCCTATTACAATAACTATCAATTATTATTAGATAAGAGTTGACACTCTCTATCTGCAACTCCATATAGTCGCATAAGACTTTACAAACAAGATATATTAAAAAACGTTGTTTCTAAAATATCTCAACAACTCATTCTGTTTCTGAGTTAAACATTGATTTGAAATTCTGTCATGCTGAGATGTCATATCCCTACCTCCATGTTTGCGTATTTGACTTTGAAAGCGATGCTTTTGCGTCAAACACACTTGTTTCATCAATCTTTACATTAATGATTTCCACTATTTTGTTGAGGCTTAGGTTGTATCATTTTTAGTCCTTTCTTTTGCTCAAGTATCCAACCAATATTCCTTTCTCAACTTGAGAGTCAAATTTTCCAATCTTGTTATCTTCTCATTTTATGCAACATTTGCTTCCAAACACTCTAAAGTGATTGAAATTTGTTGGTCTTCCCTTCCCTAGTTCATATGGAGTCTTTTCACTGTTACTTCTAAGCATTCCTATGTTCAATATATGACTGTATGTACTGCTTGTACCCAAAATATGTTACCCAACTTGGAATATTTCAACATGGTTTTGGCCATTTCTTGTATAGTTCTATTCTTCCTTTCAATGACTCCATTTTTCCGAGGTGTCCTAACTGCTAATAATTTCCTTTTTATTCCATGTTCTTCACAAAATTCCATGAATTATTTTGATGTGAAATCACCTCCATTGTCTAATCTCAAGCACTTGATTTTAAATCATTCTCATTCTCAACCATCTCTTTGAATATCCTGAAACATTCAAATGCCTTTGACGTTTTCTTGAGAAAATAAAATGCAGTCATTTTTGTATAATCATCAATAAGTAGCATGAAATATTGTTCGCCATTCAGTCCTTTTGTTCTCATCGCTCCACATATATCAATGTGTACAATCTCTAATGGTTTTGTTGTGGAGTATTCCTTTGTCCTAAATTGAACTCTTGTTTGTGTTCCATGTAGACAATGCTTGCACATAGTATTGGCTGGCTTTGAAATTTCAGGCATTTCTCTTACCACTTCTTTTCTGCTGATTTTGACAATATTGTCAAAGTTCATATGACCCATTCTTTTGTGCCAAATCCAACTTTCATTTTCCTTTCCCAATCAACATTTTTCCTTTCCGATCTCATTTAAGATGTATATTTTGTTTGGAGTCCTTATTATTTTCTCCACCAACTTGCATAATCCTTCTTTCCTTATCTCACATTTCTTTGAGTCGAATAGAAGTGTGTGTCCTTAGTCACACATTTGACTCACACTTAGCAAATTATTCTTCATATTTTAGTCAAGTAGGACATTTTATGCCATAACATATTTACTTCCAAGCTTGACTATGCATTTTCCTATAATTTTGGTTGAGTTATCATTGTCAAATGAAACTGATTCATATCTTTCTTTATTTAGAGTCACAAACCTATCCTTGTCACTTGTCATATGCTTTGAACAACCACTGTCAACATACCGATCACTTTTTCTGCTTTGGGCTTGAAGAGAAATAAGACATTCTTCAAATTTTAGTTTATCTTGCTTCCTTTTCCATATGCTTGATGGTTCCTTTACATGACTGTTGAAATCCCTCTTTGGTTTATTTGAAGGAATAATCGATCTCCTTTCTTTGGCCACGTGTCCAAAATTGTTGCATTTGTAGCATTCTACTTCATTTTTTTTCCATAGAAAAAATGATTCTTATATTCATGGTATACACGTTTCATTCTTACAAAGATGCCTTAAAGGCTTCCATCCTGTCTGTTTCAAAAAGGATCCCGAGACTACAACTGCCTTTCCATTCAAAGTGCTACCTTAACTTTCTGTACTTTCTTTGATTCCCTGCATCATTTACAAGACCTTTTAAAAAGAGTTACAATCAGAATTCCATTGCTTCTATTTCAGTGTCTTCAAAGTATTCATAGTACCCGAAGGCCCCTCTTTGCAGTTGTAGAGCTTCTTTTGAGAGTTCATCTAATTTTACATTGAGTTCTCTCAGAATATGTTGAAAAGACAACCACTCAAAAGATTGAAAAAAAAATCTTATGTCTCTCAAAATATTGGTCAAGTTGATGTTTTGGAAGGAGATTTTTCCTTTGGCCCAATCAATCACTAATTTTGAGTCACCCATTACCTGAAGCTTCATGATATCCTCTTGTTTTGTTGTCTCTAGGAGGGTCCATAAAGCAATGATTTCAACTTTATTATTGGAGCCCCCTCCTGGAGCATACCTGATGTTAATGTAATGGTTTTGATTAAGGAACATAACTACACCTACACCAATATATGGTGGGTATCCTTGGATTGCACTGTCGAAATAGTGCCACGGAACTGAGTAATCCAGAACGGGGAAGGTGGAGACCCTCTATTTCGGGTTTTTCTATTATTCTTTGGTCTCTGCTTCCTAAGATAGTGTTAAGGATGTGAGCAATTCTGGTGCCATCCATTTATCCTTATACACTTCATGAGGCTTTCTGAGATAATTATTTCTAGACTGACCTTCATATTTTCCTCTATTCTTAGCATAGGATTTACAATTTATAGCCTTGTGCCAAAAATTGTTACAGGAATAACATAAACCAAGAAAAATAGTTTGGTACCTAAGAGTGGGAGATATTCTAAGTGGTGAAGTTCTTCTATAGTCTTCTTCTTGAGTTCTCTCCATTGTTGGTTGCTGATTCCAAGTTCTGGATCTTCTAGGTGGTGCAACTCTTTTGTAATATTCTTCACGAGTTCTCTCCATTTCCCGAATGTTCTCCTTTGAAGGCTTGCATTCTTCCTTCTTGATGGAACCTATGATGACTTCTTCATAACTCTTTTGTCCTGTTTCCTTTTATGTTGTCATGGAACTCGAACCCTTCTCAGTATGTGTTTGTTTGTATCCTAGTCCAGAATTTCCATAGTATGTCCTTTGAATGCTAATGATTTCATCCAATATTTTGGTGTTGTTCTGTTGCACGCATTTCTTCTAAAGTTCCTTCCTTAGTGAGACTATTCATGCTTCCAAGCTCTCCTTCATTTTCTCCTTTCCTTCCAAATGGTTTTTGAGTGTTTCTTCAATCCTTCTGGCTTCTTATGCTTGGACCTCTCGATTCATAATCATATGTTGGGCTTATTCAGAGTTGGGATTTTGAGAACCCTCCTTTAGCTTGATCAATTCTTCCTTGAGTGACTTGTTTTTATTCCTTTCTCTTTTTAATTCACTTAAGGCAATGATTAGTTCTTCTTCAAGATCTACTTCACCTTCTTCATCACTTTCAAGGGTTTCTTTCTAAGTTTCCATTTCCATAAAGAGCACTCTTTCTAAGTCACTATCACTATAATTATCCTCATCAGATGAGGAACTATCTTCTCTTGAGTGGAGGGTTTTCTTGAAGACTTTTCTTTTATTTTCTTTTTTGTTTCCCTTTTGATATTTCTTTTCTTTGTTGGGAACTTATTCATTACTTGAATTCTTAGCATAAGGAAATTTAGTAGCAAAATGACCAGTTTTACCACCATTAAATCATTTTAAATGAATCTTACCTTTGTACTTGCTAGTTTTTCTCTTCAACTTCCTTATGAAGTTGGATATTTCTTCATTTTCATCTGAATCGTCGTTGCAACTAAAGTCTGACTTTAACTTTTTCTTATTATTCTTTGTCTTCTTGGATGCTTTGAAAATTTATTCCTTCATGGATGGATTATCCTTCTATTTTCTCATTTCATAAGCTGTAATGATTTGATGTAACTTGTCCATACTCAACGCAACAAGATATACTCTTTCTTCTAGGGATAAAATCTTAGGATCAAATCTCATTGGAAGAGACCTTAGTACCTTTTAAACAATTATTGGTTCTTTAATTTCTTATCCTAAGCCTTTAATAACATTCACTATTTCATCA
This sequence comes from Picea engelmannii, assembly GCA_009831015.1. Taxonomy (NCBI): domain Eukaryota; kingdom Viridiplantae; phylum Streptophyta; class Pinopsida; order Pinales; family Pinaceae; genus Picea; species Picea engelmannii. The sequence goes on from ML781266.1 coordinate 35,373, forward strand.
ACTCACATAAAATAAGTTGTAATATCTTCATATTCATTCATTTTCAGTTGTTCAAATTGACCTCTATAAGTTTAAAGATTCGCCCCTTTGACTTTGGCATCTCCTTCATAAACGTTTTGAAGTTTGTCCCAAATATCCTTTGCAGAGTCGCACTACATAACCTTGACATATACTGAATCAACCAGGCAATTCAAGATAACATCTTTGGCCTTTGAATTGTTTTCAATGAATTTATTTCCATCTTTATCTATTGGGGGAGTGGCTGTTGTTACACGTCAAAATTGCTCAGCTGGATAAGTGTCGCATTATCCCTCTTAATTGTCGTAAGTGTCGCATCAACTTTCGCAAGTGTCGCAAGTTGGTCACTAGTGTTGCAAAGGATGTTCAGACATATTGTCATGAGAACAGCACTAAGGAGACACTTATAACATCTCACATGACTGATTTGAAGGAGGAGAACTGATCTACTGATGTCAAACAACCTTTTTCCACCTGAAAGCACCTCAAAAACTGAGTTTTGGAGAGGAGCGCTCCCCCTTACACTATCTAGGAGCACCGACGCTCCCCCATACACTGTCAGGGAGCGTTATAATGCTCCCAGGCCCTTTTGAGGGAGCGTTATAGATTTTGAGAGCGTTGGCACCCCCTAAAGCTTACTAAGGGGCGCTACAACGCTCTGATAGCCCTTTTGAAGGAGAGCTACCTATTCTGGGAAGTTGTTAAGCTGTTGAGATGAATGGGGGAAGCTTCTTTTCATTCTTGGAAGGCAGTTGGGCTCGAATCCCTGATCAAGCCATGATCTTAGGGTAGGTCCTCAACTGAAGGAGGAAAATCCTCAACCTTCCCAAGGATATCTCAAGATTGTTGAGCCTCTCCAAGGCTATATAAGCAAGCTTTCTAATGGTGAAAGGGGACTGAAAAATAGAGAATGTCAAACTTATGATCTCATAGGTGAGACAGGGCTGCAAATGGAAGAATGATGTCAAACCTATGATCTCATAGGTGGGGAAGAAAAAAGGAAGAATTACATATGTGAAACTTATGATCTTGGAGGAAATCTGCAGTCAACTAGAGAAGAGCTATCAGTGCAGCTGCTGCCATCCAGGTTGTGGATCTTTCAGACAAGGGTTAGACGAAGAGGACCTGACGAAGCTGTCGCATTCGCATCTACGATTGTAAGTACTGCTGTCGTTATTCTCATTAATATGACA
>ML781266.1:66628-79437 GCA_009831015.1 Picea engelmannii
AAGTTTTATTATCTCTCATATATTCTTGGGTGGAAGGAAGGGGAAAGGATAGAGAGTTCAAATATCTCTTGATATTGGAGGATTGTATCTTCCTCTTGGAGGTTTATCCCTCCCTTTACATTTGGAAGTTGTAGCTACCTTTGAAAGTCATTACTTCCCTTGAACAAAATCTATTGATTATTTCTCATATATTGTGCATGGTGTATTGTGGTGTATTGGCATAACTCTCATACTATTTCTCATTGTTCATTGGATATAATTGAATGGTTTAAGTATAAGTTGAAAAAGGTTTTTAAATTGTACTTGATATTGATTCACCCCCCTCTCAGTATCAACAATCTCGGGCCATTTTTCTTTATAAAACAGATGCAGAGTTAGATACCATGTCAATAGAAGATCTTAAGGAGTATGCAAAATTTTTCCATGATGGTTGGAAGGAGGTCATTTAGAATGATGAAATGAAGAACAGATTGGTATATGTTCTAGTTAGTAAATGTTTGACGCATTTTAGGATAGTTTACTTCTAATTATAGATCTAGATACATATAATTGTATCTATAGAAATAATTGAGTTGTTATTGTCATTAATTGCAGTTTGGAGATATGTTAAATGAATATCCAGTAAATAGGGGACTTGATTCCACAAGTTTAAATTTGGATGGGTTGAATCAAGGATGTGTTTTCTAATATCCACAGGTATCATTGCATGTTGAAAAAAAATTTAGTTATATATTAAAATTGCAAATCGCCATTTAAATTATTAATTTAAAAGAAGAATTTCTTAAACAACATTTAATTTATTGAATCATAGGTTGGCACATCACATGCATTACATGTTTCAAAATTTAAAACTGAAATTTAATGTGTTAAAACCATTTAAATTTAATTTTCAAATTTTTAAATTTGAAATGTGTTTTATAGGGAAATGTGGAGAAGAGAGTACCTGAGAGTGTGCATGAACAAAATGTGGAGAAGAGAGTGCGGGAGATTCAGATTGTGGAGGAAGCATCCATACCTGGGAAGGATGCGTCCATCCATGATAATTCATAAATGTATGTTCATTTCACATTAGTGAGTTTTAATTTTCTTTTATGTTGGGGTTTTATATAAAAGTGTTCAAGCTTATTTTTGTTGAATAAGCTTATATTTTTTACTTTTATCAAATTTTTAGTTTATCCTTTCTTGTTCAACACTTTGATCAATTATTTTGAAATATATAAAAACCCTATATAAGCTTATCATTGTCTTAAATGGTACATTCAAACTTATTTAATTTTAGATCATGATGAAGACCTAATTTTGAACTTGAACATTTGATTATTTGAGAACAAACTATATTGATGCAGGAGCATCGTTGTCAAGCGCATAGAGGCGGGAACATTCAACACATGCAAGTTCTTCCAGAACTTCGACGTGGGCGGCTACAACGGATTTCAGGATCTGCCTCCACTCAGCGCCAGAATTCACTTTTTGAGGCACGCTTGAACTAGTGCTGAATTGTACCCTCTGAAGCAAGTTTTTGAAATTGTAAACAGAGCAGGAGTTTCCACTTCGGCTCTGGAATGTGACTGGACTTAGATAGTATAGAAGGAATCTTAAAGTAGGCAAGTAGCCAGGGGAAACCCTAGAAGCATTTTTGAGTTATGTAGAAGTTACACACCCAGTTAGAAGAGAGGGTTGGAATACAAAGAAAAATTAGCTATAAGAGAGAACTGCGAGTAGAAGGAGATCTCAATCATTTGAGTTACTATAATTTTGAATGTAATCTGTAGCCATTGGGCACTTGTGAATAGAACATAATGGAAAATTGATCCTAAGGTGTTGTGCTTGGGATATGTGTATTTTCCTGTTACTTTCTATTTTGTAAATAAGTGAATGGAGCTGTGAGTTGTTCCGAGTTTCAATTGTTTCTCTTCGTTAGGATCTCTGGAAGGTGTGCATCGAGACAGAGAGAAAAGATGTGGATATGAGCTATCAAAATCCCTTAGACGCAAGGAGTGCATGGGAGTCAGAGTCTAAACTAGACAAAGTTCAGGAGGGATAACACTTCGGAAGTGTTGTCAGGATCCAGGAACCCATTCCCTGGGAGGAGTGAAGACCAAGTCTTCACATACTTAGAAAATATTCTAAGTCGAAATCGAGCAAAATCTCAAGAGGAAGAACACCATTGACCGTTGGATCGCGGTGGAAATCCCTGCAGACCATCCGATTGAAGGGAGGAGTGCAGGCTTTAACCCTACATAGATCCAGGAGGAGAATCCCCGAGGAGGAACACCGAAACCCTGTAGGCCGTTGGATCAGGTGGAGCTACGAGGAGGTTAGAGTGAGAGTTTCTCGACGTTCATTTCGAGATTTCAGGGACCGTGAGTTGAAAAGGCAGGAGATCTTGTCTTTCAGGATCCTGAATCATGAAATCGCGAAATCGTGAATCGACCAGGACTGTCGATCATAGGGATTGTCGTGAGTCATCGATCGAGCGTCGGGGTATTTTGGCATTTCGACTTTTCAAAAACTGGGGACCCAAGGGGCAGAGACATCCCCTTGCATCTTGATTTTGCGAAACACGAAATCCTGAAAAGGAATAGTCGCTGGTTCATTTCAGATTTTCGGCGATCGGAAACTCCAAGGAGTAGGAACACTCCTTGCATATTGATTTTGTGAAACATGAAATCCCGAAAAGGAATAGGTTCCGTATCATTTTAGATTTTCGGCAACTGGAGACTCCAAGGAGTAGGGATATTCTTTGTATCCTGATTTTGCGAAACGCAAATTCCTAAAATCAAGAGGTGCCCGGCATTTTGGCTCTTCTACAACCGGAGGTTCTAAGGAGCAAGGATATCCCTTTTATCTAAATTTCATGAAACGCAAAATCTCGAAGGAGCGAGCACTGAACCATTTTGGCATTTCGGGTATCGGGGGTTTGAGAGACCAGAAGACGGGACACTTGACTCGGTAAGTGCCGGTTCCAGATAAGTACCTCTTCGGCTTGGCACTTGGTCACAGACTTGGTCACGCGCTATGAGAGTGCACGCTTGTGCCCGAAAAATCCAACTGAGCATTCGTAAGGGACCTGTGTAATTGTCTGAAGGATTCCAGTTCAGAACTAGAAAGAGCCATTTCAGCTCCAGAATTAGAAGATACTGATCGGGAGGTCGCGCAACCCTTAGGAGGGATAGGGGGTCTGCATTAGGTGGTATCAGAGCCCATTTTTCATTTGTATATTTCAGGTGAAGGAGGAAAAAAAAGGAGTCAGAAAACTCAGAGCTATACTCTGTGTGTGACAGGTAGTCAACACAATGCTACCAAGAAGACGAGATCCACCTTTAGCCAACCGTGCTATAGAAAGGGAGATGCAAGAGTTTCACGCCCAAATGGAAGCAATGGAAGCAACCTAGAGAAGAGCACCTAATGTTGGGGATGTCAGTGATGTAGAAAGTGAAGAGGCAGAGGTTGAAGAAGCTGCAAGAGAGGATGCTGTAGAAGAACGTTTATTGAGAGAAGTTTGCCAGATTGGGAGGCAGAGCTAAGATAGAGGTCTCCATTTATGAGGGAAATCTAGATGATGAAGAACTGTTGGACTGGATAAGGTCCCTGGACAAACACTTTGATTATGAATATGTCGATGAGGAAAAGAAGGTGAAGTAGGCAATCACCAGGCTAAAAGGGAATACAACACTGTGGTGGGACAAACTGCAGGCTGAGAGGAGAGGTAAAGGCAAACAAAGGATAAAGAGTTGGGACAGGATGGTAGCCAAGTTGAAGGCTAAGTTCATACCCAAGGACTACTAGATCAATATGGTCAGGAAGATACAAAACCTGAGACATAAAGGAATGACAGTCAAGGAGTACACCGAGGAGTTCTACCGACTGAACATCAGGACTAGACAAAGGGAGAGAGATGAAGAAAAAGTATCTAGATATGTAAATGGCTTGAGATATGAAGTCCAGGATGAGCTTAGCATGATGTCAGTAAGGACTGTGGAAGATGCTTATCAGTTTGCGCTGAATGTAGAGGAGAAGCTGGCCAGAAAATAAAACCAGCGAGGAAAAGGTAAAAGCTCGGTCCCAAGCAAAAGCAAGGGATTTAACCGTGATAGATCACATCAGTCTAAGGATGAGGCTGAAAAACCACACAATCACTCAGAACGAGGAGGAAGTTCACGAGGAAGACAAAATGGTGGAACAAACTCTTCTAGAGGAAGAGGCAGAGGAGGAGTAAGGTGGTATAACTGTGGAAAGATAGGGCACATGTCTTGGGAATTTCCCGAGAGGAAGAAGGAAGGAGGAGAAGCCCACATTTTAGAAGCAAAATGAAGAGATGTTGAGGCAGAAGGAGCAGAGGATGGAGCATCCCTGATGTTGAGAAAAGTTCTCTTAAAACCAGAGGCAGAAATTGAAAAGCTAGTGCATAGAAATAGTCTCTTCAAGACAGCTTGCAAGACTAAGGAGAAAGTATGCAAGGTGATCATTGACAGTGGGAGTACTGACAACCTAGTATCCACAAAGATGGTGGAGAAATTGGAGCTAAAGACAAATGCACATCCAAGGCCATACAAAGTCTCACGGCTGCAAAAAGGACACCAGGTAATGATTACTAAACAATGCCTGGTTGAAATTAAAATAGGAGGATATAAAGATGAAATCCTATGCGATGTAATTCCCATGGACGTATGCCACATTCTGTTGGGAAGACCATGGAAGTTTGATAGGAATGTCATTCACGATGGAAGGAAGAATGCATATACATTGGAGAAGAATGGTAGGATGCATATGTTGCTTCCAATGGAGGAGAAGAGGGTGAAAGAGGAAGCCAACACAAGCATACTTCTCATGACTAGGAAGGAACTCCTGAAAAAAGTCAAGGAATAAGAGGAGATGCAGGTCGCTATGGTGAGGAAGCCCAAAGTCATCCTTACAAGTACATCAGTGAGTGATCTACCTGAAGAAGTTAAGGAGTTGCTGGATAATTTTGCTGATATAGTGGTGGATGAGCTGCCAAACTCATTTCCACCCATCAAAAGTATTAGTCATCATATCGACTTGATACCAGGAACAAGCCTGCGAAACAAGGAAGCATACAAATTAACACCTCGAGAAAATGAGGAGGTGAAGAGCCAAGTCCAAGAATTTCTGAATAAAGGTTTGGTCAGGGAAAGTTTGAGCCCATGCGCAGTACCAACTATGTTAATCCCAAAGAAAGATGGAGGATGGAGAATGTGCATAGACTCAAGAGCCATCAACAAGATCACCATCAGGTACAGATTCCCTTTACCAAGAATGGATGATTTAATGGATTGCTTAAGTGGAGAAAATTTCTTTTCTAAGATAGACCTAAAAAGTGGATATCACCAAATTAGGATGAGAGAAGGTGATGAATGGAAAACAACCTTCAAGATGAATGAAGGCTTGTATGGGTGGCTAGTTATTCCATTTGTCTTAACGAATGCCCCGAGCAATTTTATGAGGTTGATGAATGAAATTCTAAAAGATTTCATTGGCAAGTTAGTGGTTGTATATCTGTATGATATACTAGTCTTTAGAAGGATTAAAGGGGAGCATTTGAGGCACCTAACGCTAGTAATGAGGAGGCTACAACATGAGAAGCTACTAATCAATTTGAAGAAGTCCTCTTTTATGAAGACAGAGCTCATTTACTTGGGTTTTGTGATATCTTCAAATGAATTGAAGATGGATCCAGAGAAGGTGAAAGCAATCATAGAATGGTCGTCACCAAGGAGCATGTTCAAGGTAAGGAACTTTCATGGTTTAGCAAGTTTCTACAGAAAGTTCATTAGAGACTTCAGTGGAATTTGTGCACCAATGATGGATACAGTGAAGAAATGACACAAGTCCTTTAAATGGATAGAGGAGGCTGAAAAGAGCTTCAATATACCGAAGGAGAAGATAACAAAATGACCAATTCTGGTCTTGTCGAATTTCGAAAAGGCATTTTAGGTAAGATGTGAGGCAAGTGGAGTTGCAATAGGAGTAGTTGTGAGTCAGGACAATCAATCTGTTGCCTATTTCAGTGAGAAGATGAATGAGAATAAGAGGAAATACTCCACACATGACAAGGAGTTCTATGCCATAATTCAAGCATTGAAGAAATGGAGGCATTATCTTGTCTCGCAAGAGTTTGTCTTGTATAGTGATAACCAAGCTTTACAATTCATAACCCGACAAGAAAAACTGAATCAGAGACATGCAAAATGGGTTGAGTTTATGAAAATTTTTACTTTTGTCATAAAACATATTGCTGGGAATACTACCAAGGTTGTTGATGCATTAAGCAGGAGATGTTTAATTCTGCAGGAATTCTAGGTGAGGAACTTGGGGTTTGAACACCTTAAGGATATGTATTGTGATGATACATATTTCAAAGAAGCCTATGAAGCATGTACAAGCCTTGTACTGAGAGGTAAAAGTCAGTGGACAGAGTATATGGTTCAAGAAGGATTGTTGTTTAGAGGAAATCAATTGTGCATACCAAGATGCTTAATGAGGGACAATCTTATGAAGAAGAAGCATAGTGGGGGATTGGCTAGACATTTCGACCATGATAAAATGTTTGCACAGTTGAGCAGCTCGTACTATTAGACAGGTATGAGAACATATGTGATAAATTTGGTGAACAAATGTAGAATCTACCAACATGCAAAGGGGAAAATACAGAACACTGGATTGTATCAACCATTGCCAATACCAGAGAGGCCTTGGGATGCAATAAGCATGGATTTCGTGTTAGGATTGCCAAGAACACAAAGGGGATTTGATTCCATATTTGTGGTGGTGGATAGGTTTTTAAAGATGGCACATTTCATCCCATGCTAGAAGACCAGTGATGCAACACATGTTGCAAATCTGTTTTTCAGAGAAGTTGTGAGACTTCACGGCCTACCCAGAAGCATTGTCTTAGACAGAGACACAAAATTTGTTGGTCACTTTTGGAGGACGTTGTGGAAGAATATGGGGACATATTTTTCCTTCAGCTCAGCTTATCACCCTCAGACAGATGGGCAGTCTGAGGTGGTAAATAAAAGTTTGGGAAAATTATTGAGAAGTTTGGTTACTGAACACCATAACCAGTGGGATCAGATTATGCCACAAGAAGAATTTGCATACAATGACTCACCAAACAGAAGCACTAGAAGGAGACCATTCCAAATACTCTATGGAATGCAACCCAGGAGAGTGTCTGAGTTAAGGGACTTGGGACAGGGAGAGATCAGAAGTGTTGGAGCAGAGGATTTTGCTGCTGAGATGCAAAGACTCCATAGTCGGATCAAAGAACAATTATAGAGTTCTAACCAAAAATACAAGCACATAACTGATAAACACTATAGGGAACTTCAATTTGAAGTGGGAGATCAGGTTTTAGCACATCTCAGGAAGGAAAGGTTCCCTAGGGGAACATATAACAAATTGAAGATGAAGAAGATAGGTGATCCATAGGATCTTTTAATGACTTATGGTTGAGTTTTAATTTTGCATGTGTTAATTAACCATTTGAGAAACTTAGTGAAAGAATGAGGAAAGAAGAGGAATTATGACAGCCATATACACATATGCAAATCTGAAATGAAATAATAGACAACAAACCATAACATGCAGATTGATAACGGAGTTCGGCACAACTTTGCCTACGTCTCCGGGCCTTTATCTCTGTGGGGGAGGCTTCTTTATTTATGTTCAAAAGCTCAAAAGTACATCGATGCAATACCAAATGGCTACAAGACTGATTTGGTCATGTTTGTCTAGATCTCTATAACCCTGCAAAGAGAACAGCACGCAAAACGGACGTCCGAAGCTCCCAGAAATGGTCCGACAGTGTCTGCTCCTCAAAATCTTCCCTGCATAAAAATGGCTTTGGCTTGGCTTCCCTTCAACATAACTCTGCTCTAACTGCTGCTCCATGGCCTCAAATAGGCCTGGTTTATATAGCTTTGAAGTTGTTTGCTCATCTCCAACTTCCTCCCAAAATTTGGGCTCCAAAAATGCCCAATATCTCCCAAAAATGGAGAAAATCCACTAATATCAGGCAAATAATCAATAAAAATCCCAAAAACTATGTAAATAACCCACTTTGCAATAATATAGGGCATAAGCCCCTTATACCCAGCACGCGCCCCCTCTGGCATGGTCGTATGAGGCTCCATGTGGCCACGCGCTCCCTGTTCGCGAGCCCCCTATCTGCTGGCTCTCGGTCATATCAAAGGCCATGTGGCCATATCCCAACTGCGTGCTTTTGAAGGGATAAGCCCCCCATCATACAGACACATGGTGCATGGGATAGAACCGTGTCCTAAAAAAAATGCGCCCAACAGGTAGTAGCGCCTGCGCCCTTTTGGGGGTTGGTCACATGCATTACAAATGAACCAATGGCTGGGGCTAAGCCCCAACCCCTTTCTGCCATATTACAACAATTACACTTTAAATAAATATAAAGTGGTTCATTTAAACAAGAAATAACATGGCGCATTGGTTATAGAACTATTTCTTAAGTTGTTGGGCTTGGTGGTGGTCGGGGGTTCAAATCCCATGAACCCCAAAACAATTTTTTGAAACATGCCACTTCAACTGATGACTGGGTACCACGTGGCTGCCCATGACTGGGCCACGTGGCATCTCCCCATTCGATGGATTAATGCCACTTGTCAGCTATTGACTGGTCCAGTTGCCTGCCACATGTCTGCCTTGTCAGTGAACCTGCCCAATCACCATCAGCTAGAGAGTGACACGTCATCTCCTGCACAGGCAACATGCTGATGTCATTAGCATTGACTTTTTGACCAGTTGACCTTTGACTTTTTACTTGTTTGGGATTTCGATCAGAACGCGACAACTTTCGCATATGGAGCCCGTTTGACAAAGTAAATATATAGCTGAGATCAGGAAGACGAGACAGACACAATGGCGGTAGTTTCGTCACATTCCGAGCACTTTCATTTTTTAGCATTTTTAAGCCCTGTCAGGCTTCTGGATCCGATTTCGGATCAATAGGACCCTGTAAGATCTTAAGGAAGTTCGATGAAAATGCCTAGGAGATCAAACTACCAGATGGTGTGGGCATTTCACCCATATTCAATGTTTCAGACCTGTATCCTTACAGGAAAGATGACACAGAAGGGTCAGAAGATCAAGGAAAGATTCAGTGGGAGAAACAGAGGCCTGTAGCAGAAAATCCGTAGATGGAGAAAATTGTTGATTAGAGGATAGGTAAGAAGACCAGGAGGAAGAATTATTTTGAGTATCTGGTCAAATGGAAGGGACACCCAATCGAAGATGCCAGTTGGGAAAATGAAGCTGCTATCTAGAAGCATGGAAAATCAGTAGAGGAGATCATGGACAGGAGTCCATGAATTTTTGTCAAGGGGAGTATGATACAGGAGCATCGTTGTCAAGTGCATGGAGCATCGTTGTTTTTGTAACTATGTTTTTGTAACAATACTCCTTTGACAGTTTGGTTAGTAAATTCTACTCTTTTGGCAGCAATTTATATTGCACAACGTCATCATCACACTCAACCTTATCACTTTCCACTGAGCGATATCATATTTAGATCAACGATGTCATTGTTATCCTTCTTTAGAGTTAGTGACCGTGTTGGATATTTTTATGTGCTATAGATGTACTAAAATTAGAAACAACGATTTACACATATGGTATCTGCGTCTTTGATAGTTTTAATATGTCCCTAGTTTAATGTTTATTGACTGCATTGACAAAAGTCTTGATTATATGAACAACATTGGTAGCATTTATAATGAACAACCTTTTTGTGAGTGATTTTATTCTGGATGAGCGAATCTTTATCTTTTATAGACAACATTTTAATTGCGAATGTAATAGACAACCTGTAAAATGTGAAGTGATAGTCTTAGTTTTAATTGTATATTTTAAACAGTAAATTTTAGACAACAATAATATATTTTATATTTCTTTACAGAACGATAAAATACCTTTTTAGACAACAATTGGATGGTCGATAGTGTTTTTATATAGATACAATATCTCCTTTATTTAGACAATGATTATAGTGTTTTTCCTTGTCTTTTCTCTTATTGTTAAGTTTTGAATTATGTGACAACGACTTGCATGCCAGCGATATATTGGATTGACAAGTCACAACAATTACTTGTAATCGATTTATCGTTATGTAAATAACTTGGTGTTCAGTTGCACTAAAATCATTTTATTCTATGTACAGTTTGAGTATGAAAAGATAAAAACTTTATAAGATAACAATCTAGTTTCAGTTTTAAAGGAAAGTGATTTATACTTATCTAACATTGGGAATTGGAATATAGATGCAATGAACTATTGTTTAATAATAATCATTTAATATGTGCAGATTGATTTTGTTGTGCAAGAAAATTATTGTGTTGTGTGAAAGTCATAGTCATCTTGTTGAATTGTCGTTTGGGTGCTAGGGTTAGTCGTTAGGGGTTAGTTGTTATGTTGTTGCGCCACGGTTTTTGTCGTGCTTATCACTTGGTGATGGAATGATACCTGAAGAGGGGATCATTGCACACCCTAATGGTTAGAGACAAATGATAACTTGGCCGGAGTCTGTGCTACCTGTTGTGGGCATTTGTTCGTTATAGTCATTGTTGGTGCTTGGGTTGTAACACCTTCATGCATTTGGTTTTCGTGCCATAGAGGTTCTAGTTACCGGCCGTCAAGGCTATTGTGTTGGGATGGTGGATGTTGTCCTTTATCTTGTAGGCATTGCCATGTTGTGTCAGGCGGGAGTCGTTTCTATCTTTTGATTTACACATGTTTCATCCAGTTTCTTGTTGTGCTAGTGTGTTGAGTCACTATTGTCTTTTTCCTAATCTATGTGCATGTGCTCGTTGTTAGTTTGTGTGATTCAACTATTTTCGTCATTGCCTTCCTGCCTAAAAAAAAAGTAAAAAAATTGCACTTTTTGCTTCGCTTGTAGTCGTAACGATTGAGGTCGTTACAAATAGCTCACATGTATAGTATATGTGAGCTATCTCACACATATAGTATATGTGAGCTAGCTCACACATAGTATATTTGAGCTAGCTCACACATAGTATATGTGACCTAGCTCACATATAATTTCAAAGAGCATTTGATTATATGTAATATGAATACATCCCAAAGATGAAAGATTTAAATGGTTTTGAGGAATAACTTAATATATGTGCATATTTGTGTTTTCATCATGTACATGAAATATCATATGAGAACATCTATTCCACCGTAGAAAGAGGATATAACTATTTTCTGGAAGAATGGTTTTTAAAATGAAGATTTGTGAACTTTCATAGATATAAGTAATTTCTTGGAAGAATGACTTAATATGGAGATTTATGAGTCCTTTAATTTGAAAGGGCATTATGGAATTTGATTATATGACCACTACAGAAGAGGAGAGAAGTATTTTACTGCTAAGGAGATTAGTATTTTACTGCTGAGTAAATAAGATCAATTAAGATAACATGGGATAAGAATTTCACCGGAAGGATTTGGGACTTTATCCACAAGGAGATAAGTATTTCATTGGAAGAATAAATTAATATGGAGATTTGTGAACTTTCTACATACACAGTTCTATATTTATTTCCAGATTATTATTTAACTCTGAACACAAACATTTCTTACCAAAAACACAATTTTTCTCTTTAAATTTTTTAAGATTATAGATAAGATTTTACAAATTGTTTAAATCATGTATGCTTAATGTGGAGAGTAACTGTTTTGGAAGTTTTGGAACTTTGTGATGGAAGTTTGGTTTAAAAAAAATGTAATAAAAAGAGAGAGAAAATCTTAAATCTGTTTAACTCTGGGTGGGTATGTTATTATTTCTTATTGTTTATTTAATATTTAGTTAATGTATATATGCTAATATATGTTATTTTTATTATTATTATTGTTTTTTATTGCTACAAATGTCTAAATTATATTTGGTGGAAAAAATGTTTACATTATATTTGGTGGAAATGAGTATGTTGGAGGATGAGACTTAACTCTTTTGGTATGTATGCCAATTTTACTTTAATCACAACTTGTTTTATTTATCTAAAATGGTACATGTGTACATTTTATTTTAAATTTGTACATATATTTTATTGTAAATTTTAAAATTTTGAATTATGTTTTCTTTTGCATGTTTGAATTGTAAATTTTTGATTTTTGAATTCTGTTTTCTTTTGCAGGTTTGAATTGCATGTATGAAGTGATCTATCTTAAAGCGATGGCTTAGAGTCCAGAATTTTGGAGTTAAATGTCTTAGTTTTTGCTATCATCCTAAAATGGATATGGAACCTATGTATTTTGGCGGTGTAACTATTCAAACTATATATATATATATATATATATATATATATATTTGATATTTTTGGAATTCAAAATATGAATTTATTGTCTCATATTTGATTTCTCAAAAGGTTAATTTATGTTTTACGATACTGTGCTGAAATTAAAATTTTTATTTCATTTTATTTATAAACATTATTGTATAAACATCATTGTACTATGTGAAGTAGAGCTGATTCAATGTGGAGCTGATTATGTAGTGATGGGAGATCTAGGTAGTTAAATCAAATTACAGTTTCTAACTTATAATTTAAATTTTGTTTGATTTGGAAATATGGTTGAAAATAGTCAAAACAAGTCATCAAATTTTATAGTTTCTTGTGAAATTTCACAATGAAATATTCAAGAAAATGTGAAATAAAAATTATAGTTTCTCACTTATAATTTAAACTTTGTTTGATTTGGAAATATGGTTGAAAATAGTCAAAACAAGTCATCAACTTTTATAGTTCATCAAATTTTAT
>ML781266.1:93525-109521 GCA_009831015.1 Picea engelmannii
GATGTCAAAGGGGGAGGAAAAAGACAAGAGGAAGAGAAAGACAAGAAGAGAGTATTGCCATCAATGACAAAGGGGGAGATTGTTGGAACTATTTTTACAGGCAGCATAGACTTGTCATTGATGGCAAGTACAGTAGTGAAGCAGACATCAGAATCCTTTAAAAGATTCAAGGAAGATAAGCTCAGGAGGAATAGCATTCTTATAAGTGCAAGAAGCACAGGAAAGACACTGAGAGCCGTCGGATCTCACTCAAAAATCCCAACAGCTGTTGGATCGGGAGAAGCTGCACATATGTCAAGCACAGGAGTTGGCGTGTAGAAGAAGTGATCTGCGCCATCAGATTGGAAGAAGATACTCGACAGCCGTCACATCTGCAAAAGATGCGAGGGAGATAAGTCATCGGAGATTCGGGGATCGGGAGTTTATAATGTCCAATCCACTTGACATCGAAAACTCCGAACTCGCGATACGCGATTTCGCGATTTGATCCTAGCCATTAAATCAAGCAGTGATCGAGACCATCCACGTGTAAACAGGGGGCTTCATCAGAGAATCGGGAATCGGAGTTTCACGAGTCTCGTGAACATTGACAACGAAAACTCCAAAATCGCGATATGCGATTTCGCGATGTAATCGCAGCCATTGAGCCAAGATTGCATCTGAACCGTTGATTCAACCCACGAAAGCACACCACGTCAGCAAAGGGACACGTGACACAACCAGGGAATGACAGGTGTCAGGCAGATTCAACACTTCAGGCACATGAAAGTCACGAATCAGAGTGACACATGGCAGGATCTAACACGTGTCAAACAAGTGTGACGTCAGCAGAGGCATCGATGATCGGGACCGTCCATCTGAGAGGACGCATGGCAGGAGATTAGTGCCATTGGCGAAAGGCCCGACAGGAGGTCGTTCATCGGCTAATTGAAATCGGGATATCGGAGATCTCGGGCACAAAGGTTTTGTGCATTTCAAAATCGCGATCCATGAAATCTCGATGAGTGGGGTACAACTGTCAGCACAACAACGGAGGAGGACAGAGGCGTAGTAGAGGCCAGCTGTTAGCATATGAATGGAGCATCTGGATTTGGACGATCGGGAATCACCGGGTGAATGCATTGATGCATCACAAACCCCGTAGCCCCGACGAGGTTAGGTTGTGATCATGGGTAATGGTCATATGGACCATTGTGTATCTGGATGGGGCTAAAGCTTGGGAAATTGGGGATCGGGAATCCTGGAGGCATGTACATCATGACATCAAAAACGCCAAAACCCCGATGAGCGGTTTGACCGAGGTCATGTGTTGACAGTCTTATGGGGCCAAGGCCTATAGCCAGCAGGGCTAGCATATGGAATGCCGAAATCCAATTCGAAAAGGTGCACGTAAGTTTAATTCAAAATTTAAATAGGAGCCCGATTTCCTTCGGGTAATAAATATGGGACCCGATGAGCGTTGAACGGGTCCTGGACCAATGGGCATAAGAAGGGGTCGATGCTCTTCCTACAAGTGATCATGGGCAGAATAAAAGCAGGACGGTGATAGGTCGCAGAGGTCCTTTTTGCAGGACGCAGATGCCATTTTTTGACAGTAGGGATAGCTACTGGCGGGTGAGGTCATTTGTGCAGGCAACATAGAAGATTTGAAGAAAGAGGAACCTCCTTGTGGCAGCTGGGTGACATATCTACATTGACAGAGCGATCTCAGCTATGGGTTCAGCAAACACGAGATCAGAAGCATTATCTCCAGGTTTATTGAGTTGTTTAATATGTGTCCTTTGGTAACTACTTGACAGTCTGTAGAATCTGTGGTTACTCTTGAGATAATTTCTGTTACTATCATAACCACTAGATGAAACTGCCTGATCCAGTGTGAAAATTAATGAAACATGGTCAGCAGTGAGTATGAGGGTTAAATGCTTCAACAGTAGCATTCTACCAGTAGAAACTGGTGCTATCTTTAGGGGGTTGAAGCTCCCTTCCAGGAAAGGCTGGTAAACGAGAGAAGGTTGTAGCCTTCTGCAGGTAGAAGCTTGCGTACTAGTATGAGTATGCACTAGTACATTGTTGTAGAATGTTTTCTTAATAATAATCATTGAAGACAGAGACAACAACAGCGGTGGTTTTCTCCCTATTTGGGTTTCCACCTTAAATCCTGGTGTTCATGTGTCCTATTCATCTGTGTTAGTTTATTTTGTTGAATTACTGTTTAAAGGACATCTGATGAATGAAGAAATCCATAATATGATCCCTGAATGCACTACTGCTTTCATAAGCATATACAATAACTGGTCTCTATAAAGTAGACTAAGATTTTTCAGTGAAAGAAAAGTGAAAAATTGTTAATAGCTCAAAATACTGATTCACCCCCCCTCTCAGTATTTTTTCCAACAAGATGGTGAAATTGCTATGGTATTGAGAAGACATATCAAGGTACCCGTGGTAAAAGTTTCAACTCTTTATTCTCTATAATTATGGAGATACACTCTGTGGAAGATAGGGGTTTTTACTAGTTCTCAAGCTAGTTAATAAACAAGTTTTATGGGTAAAAAAGTCATAAATTATTCATAGAGAATCCAAATTAAGTGGGACAAATTTCATTTGAAAAAGTACAGACTTTAGTTTCTTGTGTGAGAGTTTCAGAATTTGATGTTAAATATTGGGCGTGGGGCATTCTGTACAAGTTCTCTCTCTTGAATAAACCAGAATTGAATAAAGTCTACCATTCTTTCTATAACTTCTTTTTGGGGAGGATTCAAGGAGTGAATGGAGGCGTTTCAGAGAACACATTGTGTAATATTATATATAGGATCATATTATTCCAAGAATTAAATAATTACATAAGTTGAAGAAGTCTCAGGAAGCATTATCAGGCTCTATGTGATGGTCGGTTGATGGTGATAATTTAATGTAAATTTTTATTATCTCTAATATATTCTTGGGTGGAAGGAAGGGGAAAGGATGGAGAGGTCAACCATCTCTTTATATTGGAGGATTGTATCTTGCTCTTGGATTTTTATCCCTCCCTTTATATTTGGAAGTTGTAGCTACCTTTGGAATTCATTACTTCCCTTGACCAATAACTATTGATTATTTCTCATATATTGTGCATGGTGTATTGTGGTGTATTGATGTAACCCTTATACTATTGTTCACTTCTCATTGGATATAATTGAATGGTTTAAGTATAAGTTTTTTTTTTTTTAAATTCTACTTGATACTGATTCACCCCCCTCTTAGTATCTACAATTGGTATCAGAGCAGGTTGCCTTCAGAACAATTTAACCACTGGAAGGAAAATCCTGAGCAAAGATGGATGACCATGAGCACATTTCAAATGGGATTCAAAAATTTGATGGAAGAAATTATGCATAATGGAGTGATAGAGTAAAAAATTACCTAACGGCTTTGGGAGTAGACATTTGGTACTCAGTTGTAAATGGCTATGTAATCCCAAATAATGCTCCAACCGATCCAAATGAGAAGAAGCTTACGAATTGTAATTCAAAAGATATACATGTTATTCTATCAGCATTGGCACCAACCATTGCTAGAAAAGTGATGGGCTACAACACTGCTAAAGAGGTATGGGACAAACTCAAGAATATCTACGAAGGTGATCCAAAAGTTAAGTAGGTCAAGCTTCAATGACATAGAGCAGAATTTGAAAATTTGAAGATCAATGAAAAGGAATATATTGCAACCTATCTTCTTAGATTTGATGAAGTTGTTAATTCTATCATAGGATTAGGTTAAGATCTTGATGAATCATTGGTTGTACAAAAAGTGTTGAGATCACTTCTCTTGAAGTATGATGCTAAGGTCTCCGCCATTGAAGAAACTAGGGACTTGACCAAAATGACAATGGATGAATTACATCGGTCTCTTATAGAATATGAAATGAGAGTAGGTAGAGAAAGTGACTAGCCAAACAATGAAGCAACCTTTAAATCCATAAAGAAGACAAAATACAGGGATACCGACCTTGATGAAGAAATATAAAATTTTGTAAGAAGGTTTTAGAAGGGAAGTGGAAGATACAAAGGTAAGTCTCCTTTCAAATTCTTTAACTGTGCTAGAATAGGACATATTGTTGAAAACGACTACTATAAAAGAGAAGTCTCAAAAATAAAAAGAGCTTCTACTCCAAGGATGATGACATCTCCTCAGATGAGAGTGATGAATAAGATAATGATGGAGGAGAAGTCCTCTTCATAACCTAAGAAACCCAGGATGATGATCACAAGAATTCTAAAGAAGAAGAAATCATTTGTGAAGAAGATTCAGATGAACAAACCAACCTTGATTCCTTTTGGGGATACAAATACAATGCAGAGAGTGAACAAGAAGATGAGAATCTTGAAAAGTTGAAGCATGTTGAAACTAAAAATAGCAAGCTTAGAAACACAAACATAATACTAAAAGGTGAATTGAGTAGTTGTGAAGAACATAATTACAAGCTTAAAAAGACCATTAATAGCTTGAAGGAACAATTAGAATATTATGAGAAATTGAAAGAAGAATTGGATCACACAAAAGGGGAGCTACTATTGACATCATAAAAGTTGAAGAAGTTCGAAAAAAGCACTAAAAAATTAGATGAGATCCTTAGCAATCAAATATCTCCAAATGACAAGACATGACTAGGATACAATGATAGTTTGAAGACAACAAAACAAGAGAAGAAACATGATAATGATGAAACCAACATTCCAGAACAAGTTGAACAACAAGATATAAGACTAGAATTCAGAAGGAATGAGATCCTCTCCCATCAGGTATGAAAGAAATCATTATGAAGGAAACTATAGAAGAATAGATCGTGAACCCAGATGGACCACACCACAAAGAAAATCACTTACTCCCAGGTATCAATTTTTTTTTCTTGGACATTGTTATACTTGTGGAAATTTTGGACACAAGGCAATCAATTGTAGAATCAATGAAAGGAATAACTATGCAAGCTAAATGAATGGTGAAAATAGTAGATATGGAAATGTTCGTAGACCTATCAAAAAGAATTATAATCCATTTGACCCATTAATAGATAAAAAAAATTGTATGTTACAAGTGCAATAATCTTGGTCATAAAGCATGAGATTTCAGAGAGATAAAGGAAGATAGTCATATGCCAAATGTCTGTATACCAACTAAAACATGGAAAATGAAAGAAATTCCACAAAATGAAAACTATAAATTAACATTGGTCTCTAAAGAATGCAAATAAGAATATGAATAGTTCATAGACAGTGGGTGCTCATCTCATATGACCAGAGATCAAAGAAAATTTGTCATCTTGAAGAAAAAGGGTGAAAATGTTGCATTTTGAGATGAATCGTCTACTAAAATACCTAAAATACTTGGAAAAGGAATTGTAAAGCTTGGAAGTGAAAATGTAAAAGAAGGAAAAGTCCTATTGGTTGAAGATCTAAAGCATAATGTCCTTAGTGTCAACAAAATATGTGATCAAGGATACACTCTTACGTTTGACTTCCGAAAATGTAAAATTAGATAAAATACCTCAAGAAGATTGGTTGCAACTGCAACAAAAAGACCGAACAACATATACATCCTAGACATGAAGAAGAGAGAGAATATAGAAGCCAAAGAAAAGGATTCCAAGGAAGAAAAATTCCCAAAGACCAAAAATAAGGATGAAGTATTATTGAGTGCCACATGTTTAGGGGGAGCAACCCCAAAGAAGAGAGTTACCTTTTGCCATTAAAATCAGGGGGAGAAGCCCTACCCTTTTCCATTAATGTCAAAGGGGAAGAGAAATTGGGATCATGATAATAGGGGGAGCATGAGTGTTTCCATCAATGACAAAAGGGGAGATTGTTGGAAGATTGGTTGCTGTCAATGATGTCAACTCTAGTCATGGGTTTTGGACCGCAAGATTGATGAAGGTATTTGGACATGAAGGGAAATGAACATACAGATACAACACCCATGGATGGATATTATACATCATGTTGTTTCCAGTGGTATGTGGCACATCACATGGATCCTCATGGTTGAGGAGAAATGAATTTTTGAAGATGGCAAAGTGAATTGAAGAAGGAAGTACATGTAGGCCCTGAAGATAATTAAAGAAAAGAATTACAAAATAAGAAAGTTTTAGGTCGGTCATAATGTTAAAAGGAAGTGGCATAAATGGTATAAATATATATCATTATACATTCATTTAATACACAAGTCAAATTTCAGAGGAAATCAGAAGTAAAGAAGGCTGGATTTCAAGGGAGGATGAAGTCTTTTGGTGATGTGTTCTAAGGTATGTTAGTTTCAGGTCATCTTACCATTTTCACTATAATGTTTTTTCTAGTACGATTCATATGGTGAAATTGATATGGTATTGAGAATACATATCAAGGTACATGTGGTAAAATTTTTATCTCTTGATTTGCTATAATTATGGAGGTACACTCTGTGGAAGATAGGGTTTTTGACCAGTCTTGAAGCTAGTCAATAAGCAAGTGTTCCGAGTAAAACAATCATAAATTATTCATAGAGAATCCAAATAAAGTGGGAAAATTTTCATTGGAAATAGTACAGACTGTAGTTTGTTGTGTGCAAGTTTCAGAATCTGATGTTAAATATTGAGTGTGGGGCATTCTATACAAGTTCGATCTTCTAAATAAACTAGAATTGAATAAAGTCTACCATTCTTTCTATAACTTATTTTTGGGGAGGATTCAAGGAGTGAAACTTGGAGGATTTTCAGAGAATACATTATGTAATATTATCTACAGGATCATATTATTCCAATAATTGAAGAATTACATAAGTTGAAGAAGTCTCAAGAAGCATTATCAAGCTCTATGTGATGGTTGGTTGATGGTGATGATTTAATGTAAAGTTTTGTTATCTCTAATATATTCTTGGGTGGAAGAAAGGGGAAATGATGGAGAGGTCAAACCTCTCTTGATATTGGAGGATTGTATCTTCCTCTTGGAGGTTTATCCCTCCCTTTATATTTGGAAGCTGTAGCTACCTTTGGAAATCATTACTTCCCTTGACCAATAACTATTGATTATTTGCCATATATTGTGCATGGTGTATTGTGGTGTATTGATGTAACCCTTATACTATTGTTCACTTCTCATTGGATATAATTGAATGGTTTAAGTATAAGTTGATTTTTTTTTTAAATTCTACTTGATATTGATTCACCTCCCTCTCAGTGTCTACACAACAAAGGCTTCACCTTGAAAAAATGCTCAACATTTATCTTTCAATATACAAATTGTTATTCCAATAAAAACTTGAACAAACATCAATTACCTTATTCAACAAAAACAAAAAAGATGATTCGAAACTTTGTTTAGGTTCTCTAGAAAACCATGAAACAAGTGATGAATTGTGTTAAATGTGTTCAACCGAAAGTGTATTTATACGATTTGGTGAGAAATGAAACGATATGACATGTATTTTCATTTTTTCTGGCCGAAGGAATTTTCTCAACCATCTTTTGGATGAAAATCTTGGAAACCATTTAATTTTGCGGATTCCATTAGAATTTATTTTTTCGGCCGAAAGATTCTTTTGGCTGAAAAATAGAGAATGGGACTGTATGCAGTAACCAAAGAATTCCCTCTAGCTTACCTAAACTTTGGAGGTTGCGGACTCCTGCATATTCTCAAAATTTGGTTTCGAAAATGACACCGACATTTGCAAAATTGAATCTATTTTCAATTCCTATAATTTTTTTTCATTTTCATTTTTTTTTATGTAATTTTATTTAATTGTTTTAAAAAATCACTGCATAATATTTTCAGCTGACATTATGATTCAGCGAAACCACAGGTCTGTATCTCTAAAAATACACTGTGAAATATTTAGAAAAATTTATATTCATAATCCTTAAACTATTCTTTTCAAAAGGGTATTTTTAGATTGTACTTTTAAGTAAAAATTAAGATAGATACAAGGTGGGGGAAAACATGTGTATAAAATCTGCAACATTTTCAACTTGGTCAACTTAAAAAAATTCTAGAAATTATAATATTCATCTGTTAGATTCAAAATTATAGTCATAATAAAATAGAGTCTCTGTACATTGTTGCAGTATATTTCGTTTGTTAAAAACAAAAGTTTAATAATAGATACATTGTTGGGGGAAAAAATAATTCATTATCATTCCTTTCATGTTTGAGGAACATACTGTTAAACAATTGTCAAATTGACATATCAAATCTTAATAATTGTTTTAAAAAAAATATTCCTTGGAAATCTAACAAAATTCTTCACAAGTTTTGTTTTTACTGTAAAGTGAAATTCTAAATAAAAAAAATACTTTTGTATGCTGGAAGTTGAAGAAATTGTGAAAATATAGTTTTTTTTCTTATAAAAAAAAGAAAAATAGACACCCATCTTTATGATTTCACCCCTTAGACACTAATAATGGAGGCAATGTAGTCATTCCGAGAATATAGATCTTTGTACAAGACAAAGAAACAAAGATCATACGTTAATTTTCACATATTATCAATATTGGTGAAGCGAGTGGGATATAAGTCCCTCGATTATGAATCATAAGTCCTCTATGGTAGGTAGGACTTGCTCCTTAGTTTTCTGATCCAACATGGAAGGCTCATAGAGTTTCAAAATTTCCACATTCACTACTGAGTAAATGCACATATATGGGGGTTGTCTAAGTTTGTAAGCATTATAACCCACCTTCTCCAATACTTACAAAGGACCATACCATAGATCCTTAATCTTCTTACCATGATCTTGTAGCCTTTTTTTGTTCAACTGCAATCAAAATCTATCTCCCACCTTGAATGTTTTCTCATTTGTACATTGATCGTGTTGGGATTTGTAATTTTCCTATGACTTCTTCAACATCTATTGTACTTGCAAATGGATCTGCTTAATATTTTCAACAAATTTATGAGCTTTCAATGCTTCTCCTATGATGTTTGTCACTCGTCCTTGTTGTCCATAGACAACATCCAAGGGAGAAGGAAACAAATACCCAAAGTAAGTTTTAAAAGGGGACTTACTAGTAGAAGCGCATACCGCTTTGTTATAAGAGTGTTGAATATAGGTCAAATTTTCATTCCAAGTCTTAATATGGTTCTAATTGTAATCCTTCAAAATATAAATAAAATTCTTGATAAATACTTCTCTCTGTCCATCAATGTGTGTATGGAAATATGTACATCTCTTCAACTTGTTGTCCATCTTTTTTGAAAGTGTAGTCTAAAAAGCACTGAGAAATATGGTATCCATATCTAAGTGTGGGTATTTCATATAACTTACCTCAAGTTGAGTGGAATTATTGTCAACTCCTAGGATGGTGAGATAATTCTCGAGGAGCTCTGCAGCTCCTTGGTGTTCCTTGAGAAACTCATCTACTTCCTCATTCTTAAACAACATGGAGGGGTTTGGAACTTGTAACGTTCTCTTGAATACTAAGGGATTCAAAGAGTTTATTGGTTTCCCTCATATTTGAATAATTATTCTTTCTGCGTCGAACTTATCCATGCACCAAAGTAACAATTCTTTGAATCTGTCACCTTAGGTACACAACCAACCAATTCTATGCATGAACTCCAAAACTTGTTTATTTCCTTCTCCAAAGGGGAAAGAGCCAAATACCACTTATAATATTGTGACAACTAGAATCAATGATATTATCATCCAAGAGTGTTAAGTGCATCTCCACAATACAAGTCTTAGATATAATTTTTGGGATTAATTGCGTAGAGTAAGTCATTAACCTATGACCCATATCCATGAGTATTAGTCACAACTGATCGATAATTCTCATGATTTGAATAATCCACTTAGCACTCATTGCATCAGGTGATGTTCATAGGGATAAAGAAGTGGGATTGAAACTAGTAAAATGAATCACATAGCATCGATCATCACTTCCGGGGCTTGCACTCAGTAACCAAGACTTCCTAGGTGGTCACCCATCCCAAGACACCTCTAGCTCAAGCGTGCTTAACTATGGAGTTTCCCCCAAAAATCAATCCCACTTAGCTTGCTACCCCATTTGAAAAACCTTAGGAAGTATTATGACTTATGAAATATCTAGTTAGAGCTCCCTTCACTCGTTACACCGATTTCTTTTTTTACAAATAGGTGGTTCTCCTGTCGATATAACCTTTTTACAACATGGTGTTTTAATTCTTTATTAAATTTACCACATATTTCCTTGATTATCTTTGTGATAGCTCTTATTTCAATGTTTGTAGCTTGCATGGTAAAATTTTGAATTTATTACAAAGCTTTAAGAAATATTTTCCACTTAATAATGGTATTTAGGTTCACACAAGTGGCGGTTGACGTAGTGGAGGGGAAGTGAATGCCATTGGGAATGGTGATGTGATGTCATGAAACATGAAAAATGGTTAAGTATAGAGGTGAAAAATAGGAAATGGAAAGTGAAATATGATGAGTGTGGGATTGTGGGATTGCGAGCATGGATAATTGAAAAGAAAAGGAGGGACTCCCACATCCACAATGGTGAAATAAAATAAGTATAAGAAAAAGGAAATTTTACGGCTAGTGGAAGTGGATGAGTCGTTTTGGAGAATGTGAGATTGCAGGTTGTGGGACATGAGCATTGGGTAAAAGGTAAATGGAAAGGAAGTATGTCCCACATTTGCATTCAATACAATTGGATAAGTATAAAAAAGTAAGCGGTGCATTATACATGATGTAGAGGTAGAAGGCATCATTTTGAGTGCTATGTATTTGTGGTTTGTGGGACACGAGCATTTGTGGGATAGGGATGGATTAGTCTCCCGCAACACATAAAAATGACTAAGTGTCGGGATTGTGAAGTAAGAAAAAGAGGCTAAGTATAGACTTACAAGCTTGCGGGTTTTCATACCTGTGGACTTGATGGCATTCTGATCCGCAACCCACATTTAAAAGAGAAAAATGCCTAAGTAAATAATATACAAGGAACATAAGAAGAAAAGAAAAGGACTAAGGATGGATATGTATGTACCAACATTGAACAATGAATGTAGATCAACATTCAACTCCAACTGTGGGATAGTGACCCGTTGTGGGTTACTAAGAATCCAAAATCCTAATCCATTGGGAAAATGGAGTCGAAAAAGAAAGGAAAAAAGAAAAATGAAAAAGGGAAAAAAACGATGAACTAATGAATAATATGCAAAGAGCACATAAAATACTATATACAAATTATGGGTTGGGGATTAAAAAAATGAATGCTTAAGATACTACCCATTCAAGGGAAATGGTTGAATTGTGCCCTTCATATCCTTCAACAAATAAGAATTGTAACCAATGAACTTCTCAATTTTGTATGAACTAATCCAAAGAACTTCAAACTTTGTATGAAAAGAGGGTTTTTATTTTGCTTTGTTCCACAATAGGACTAGTTGGTGTTTCTGAAAATCTCTAAAGGTAGTTCTCTTGTCAAAATATCTTTTGAGTACTTGTTTTTTTTATTTATTATTGTAGTTACTTCATGTTCTCTTTGTTCTTTGAGTTGCAGAAGTTCATGATATCTTTTTGCATATGTGATTGCTCTTTTGTATCTTCATTGTTTCTAGCGAGGACTAAGGAATTAAATTCCAAATGGAATGGTAAGCTTACTTATCTTCCATATACTAAGGTATATGGGGAATTCCCAATGCTATTTGTTGGAGTAAGGGGGCTTTCCCAGAGTGCATCTATAATTTTTTTATGCCAATTATTATGGTTGGTTTCAATTGTCTTTTTGAGAATCTAAATTAATGTTTTATTTGTCGACTCATCCAAACCATTTCATTGTGGATAATAGTTAGATGATTGTTCCATAATGATTCCATATTGTCTAAAACAATTTGTAAACTTTGACCTGATGAAGATTGAACCATTGTCTGTTATAAATGTTTTTGGTACACCAAACCTGGATGAGATATTTTCCTTCAAGAAAAGGAACAATTTCTCTGAATCAACATTCCTTAATGTAACAACTTCATGCCACTTGGTAAAATAGTTAGTTGCAGTGATAATATAAGCATGTAATTTAATCAATTTATTATTTATTAGACCAATTACATCCAGGCCCCATTGTGCAAAGGGTTTCTCTACTATTACAGACTGTAGTGGCATTGCAACTCTTTTTATCTTCCACGTTTTTTTTTGGCATGGGAGGCATTTTTCAATCATTGTATAAGCATCTTTGAACATAGTCGACCAATAATAACTAGCTCGAATGATTCTGTGAGTAGTTACAACTAGTGAAAAGTATCCACCACAAACTCCATTATGAAGTTCTTGAAGTATTTCCTTGGACTTTGGATAATACAAACATCTTAATAGGATTCCATCAAAACTTCTTCAAAAAATAACTCTTGAGACTAGTACATATTGATTAGTTTTCATCTTCAAAGTTCTCTTTTCCTTAGAAGACATTCCAAAAGGAAATTGGCCAGATTTTAGATAACATATGATGTCTTTATACCATTCAGATGTTTCTAAACCCGTTCTCTGTATGAAAACATCAATTGTATTGGGAGGAGAGAGGTTTACAACTTCAATTCCACTCATGAATTCACATAGTCCTTTCCCCTTGATAGTATTTAGAGGCTTAATTTCTAATTCATACTCTTGAATATTTGCTAACCAATTCACCCATCTACCCTATATGATTTGTTGATTGAGAAACATATTTATTGGTAAATGTGGCACATAAGCAATGATGTGAGTTGACAAGATATAGGTCCTAAAATTAGCTCTGTCTTTGACCAAGGAAATAGTTTGCTTTTCAATCATTGAGTAATTTAATTCATAATCATGCAAGGTATTAATCATGAAATAAATTGGAAGTTCTTATTCTTTCGCATTTTTCAAGGTAAGGATTGAGGAAATAGTTTCCTCTGAGGAAAATGAATATAATATAAAATCTTTGTCAAAGTGGAGACTAGTAAGAATAGGGGTAGTAGTAATGGCATGCTTGATCTCTATGAAATCCTTTTGAATGTCTGGTGTCCATTCAATTTTTTTATCCTTATTCAAAAATTTATTTATTGGCTTGAAAATTGTAGCGTAATTTGGAACAAACCTTCAAATAAAATTTATCTTTCCGAAGAAAGATTGTAATCCTTTTCTTGATGTAGGTGGGTTTAAGTCATTTATTGCTTTAAATATTTCTTTGCTCACAACATGACCTATGATATTTTCTTTTGATATGGAAAATAAACACTTTTTTGGATTCAAAGATATTCCATACATTCTACATATTTCAAAGAATTTTATGAGATGTTTGAGATGTCTTTTCCTTAGTTTTGAATGAATTGTCAAATCATCTTAGTAGTCTGCCATAAATTTTCCAATTAGATATTTAAAAGCATGGTCCATTTCCCTTTGAAAATTTTCACCTGCATTCTTTATTACAAATGGAATACTAACATAGTCATATGCTCCCCGTGGTGTACTGAATGCAGTATCTGGTCTATCTTCCTCAGCCATAAGTAATTGATTATATCCAGAAAATCCATCTAACATAGACATTAGTGCAGAACTAGTGACTTGATGCAATAACTTTTTGGTTCTTTTTTCGAGGAACAAAAGAAATAATTAAATAATTAAATGAATCTATAATTTCCCATACTCTCCTTGTATAATGTTTCAATCTTTCTTTCTTGATTCTGTATTTTTACTTGATATGGTTGATAACTAGTTCCAGATCACTATTCACCACTAGATTTTCTACTTTCATTTAAAGGATGAGGATCAATCCTTGGATCAATGCTTCATATCACTACTACATATTGAAAAAATTGTGACGACCACTTGCGATGAAAGAACTCTTTCGTCGCAACATGCAAGAGAAAAAGTTCATTTTTTCTAAATCTACCCCGTATTCGTCGGAATATCGACGTCTGTAGTTTGACTAAATTATTATGGTCAATGTGCGTTGCAAGAGCAACGAATTTAGATTGTTCGTCACAAGAGCAACGAACTTTGACCATAATAATTTAGTTAAAATTTACCGTTGAAAATGACCTAAAATAAATAGGTGGATTTTTTTTAGGTCATTATCGTCGCAATTGCGACAACGACCTAAAATTGGCCTATAAATATTTGACGATTTAAAGATGTTGCGACAATCTTGGTATAACAAAGACGGTTCCGAAATGGTATTTTTGTGCGGAAAAATGTCGCAGAATGTTGTTAGAGGTGGGGAAAAATGTAAAGCGGGTGAAAAGGGTGATGATAGATGTTATTTCCCTTGTAAAAAATGTTGCCTCAGACGTCTTGTAATAATTTTAATAGCAACAACTACACAACATTGTAGGAAATATGGTCACATTGATGGCGGATCAAATGAATATCGTCCCATGGTAATTATCTATATATTCATTATCTTTTTTTATTTTGTCAATTTTATATAAAATTATATATATGTTATATATATTGTTTGAATGTTTGTTATAGTATACACTAATTTTTCATGATTGTTTGTAATTATAAATTTAGAGTTGCCCTCTAACTTTCCATAGAATATTGCACCAAGTATTAGTAGAAATGATGTTGGACAAGCTGAGGAACATCATCATGACCAAGCAAATGAGGATCTCATGGAAGAATATGATGGGACAAATCAAGTTAATGATCCCATGGACGAAGATGACGAGACAAATCAAATGATCCAAGATTTGTTTTCGTAGCCAGATGAGGATGGGGAAAATGCTGGTATTTATGATGAAACTCTATTAGAAAAGGCAAATAAACGACTTTATGAAGGATCAAGAACAAATATTCTCTCTGCTACATTGTTGCTGGTGAACTTAAAGGTTATGAATAATTTGTCGAACACTTGTATGACAAAGATACTAAGGTATGTAATATGTTTAATCTCATACTATACATAAATGTTGATTTTTTTATGTTTGTTTTTAGTGTTAATTAATGTGTAAAATAAGAATGCATTTTTGTACGATTAATATTCTTACATTAACTAGTTGTTTGTTATGTTGTAGATTGTTAGGTGATTTTTTGTTACCATCGTCAAATATTTTACCTTGCACATATCGAGGTTTGCATGCCATTATGAAAGACAGTGGAATGGGTTATCAAACTATAGATGCATGTCCTAATGACCATATTATATATTATGGACAACATGCTTCGAAAAATGAATGTCTGCAATGTCTTATCAGTAGATATCGAACCGATAAAGTAATAAAAAGGGTTCCTCGAAAGGTTCTTCATCATATTCCCATAATTCCACGTTTGCAACAATTGTTTAGGTGTGAAAGCATAGCACAATTTATGGATTACCATGCACGTAACATAAGTGAATATGGTGTTCTTCGAATGCCTGCCGATGGTTATGCATTTAGGGAAATTGAGGAAAAATGGGCATATTTCAAAGATGAACCTCGTAATGTTAGGCTTTCATTGGCAGCTGACGGTGTTAATCCATTCAGAGAGCTTAGGTCTATTTATTCAGTGTGGCCTATTTTTTTTTATCAACAATAACATTCCTCCTTGGATGTCAATAAAGAGGGAGCACATAATGTTGACAATGATTGTTCCAGGTATTTGTTTACATTAATTTTTTGAATTTAAGATTTTCATTTTTTTCAATTTTTGCATAATATCTTTTGTTTATTTATTTAATTATATATATTACATGATATCATTCCTTTAGTAATTATGTGTAATTTCAAACAATTAGGTAAGTACCAGGTTAAATATATGAATGTATATATTGAGCCTCTTATCAACGAGCTACTAAAGTTATGGGCTCACATCACAATGTATGACATATGTAAACCAATCGGGGAGAAGAAAATTAATTTTTGTGGAATACTTTTATGGACAACTCGTGATGCCCCTAGACTAACACATCTTTGTGCTATGTATAAGCATTCTAATATTTCTCTTTAATACTATATAATATTTTAATGTTATCATGGTGTATGTTTACTTTTTAAATAATCTCATCATATAATTGACATTAATCCATTTGTTGCAGGTCTTCAAACAAAGGGTAAATTTGCATGT
>ML781266.1:173085-188490 GCA_009831015.1 Picea engelmannii
CCAGTCTCTACCACATCCCAGACATCTGCACCTAAATCCATTATGTAGGTTCTCATTCTAACTTTCCAGAAGGTAAAGTTTGTTCCATTGAACAGAGGGGCCTTATTGGTTGAATTTCCTTCATGGCTTGACATGTTTAAGCTATAGGATCTACCCTTAGATAAAAGGGGCCAACTCTGATACCAATTATTAGACAATTGAGAGGGGGGGGGGTGAATCAGTTGTTACTAAGCTTAAATAATTATGCTTCTTTTAAAACTCTTTGCAGAAACATTGAATGATGATCAGAATAATGCAGAGAAATAAACACAGGCACATTTAGCATCAGTCACATATATGAGAAACACAGAGATAGATATTTTCCAAGGAAACCCATACAGGGTAAAAACCTCTTTTTCTTTATATGATAAGTAATAATTACATTCTTTACATTATCATACATATGAGCACCAACTCATAATGAGGCTACAACCTCTGTTTAGCAAGATACAACTTTCTGAGAGCACCAACTCTCTATTTTCTCTAGCACCAACTAGAAGGAAGCACCGACTCCCTGGTTTCTCTAGCACCAACTAGAAGGAAGACCCAACTCCCTATGTTCAAGCACCCACTTTAACCTCTGAGGACAACAGTCCTCCCTAGCACCTCCCAACCACCCTAAAATATAAATCTTTGAATCTGAAACTTACTACAGTGATATAATGTTCAACAATGGCTTACCCGACTTATCACTGTTCTGCTGCATCTCATTGCTCTTTCTGCCACACTACCTTTCTGCACATCTCACTTGCGTTGTCTGTTCTTCTGCGATTTATCCTTTGTGCTCCATGTCCATTCACTGCACAGTTCCTCTTCAGATCAATTCAACTGCTACACAATCTTCCTTCTTCACGCATGAATCACTTTCCACATCAACCAACACCACCACTCGAACAACAACAACAACAACAACAACCCCATCTCTTCTCTGTACTGTGTATTTATAGCTTCTGTACACCTTGTGCATGCAGTGTTCGCAATGCCTCTGCATGCTGACTCCGCGCCGTTATCCTCCACCTCTCGAGTGCTCTGTCTGATCATCATCATGATTCTTCAGCTTCTCTGGTGGTTCACCCCACGTGTCCAACATCATTGTATGTTATACTGAGATTCCTCAGTCTCTCTGGCAGTTTAAGACTCTTCGTCTTCTCTGAGACAGTCGAACTCTTGATCTTCATCGACCCTGATCGATGGTTCATGATCTTGATGAATCAACGGTCCTAATCTCATCGTGATCTCGCATCTCTCTGTTCCTTCATTGGAGATTTTCGTCACTCCAAGTTGTGATAGGCGAGACTCTTAGATCAACGGTCCACATCTTTTGATGTATTGACGGTCAGGATCATTTTGTGATCTCGCATCTCGCTGATCCTAAGATGGAGATTTTCATCACTCCAAATCACGATAGGCGAGACTCTTAGATCAACGGTCCACATCTTTTGATGTATTGATGGTCAGGATCATTTCATGATCTCGCATCTCGCTGATCCTAAGATTGAGATTTTTGTCACTCCAAGTCGCGATAGGCGAAACTCCGAGATGGAGCTTTATGGTGCTCTGATCTTTCACCATGCATCCTCTTGATCCAACGGTCCTTGATTAAATCATGATTTCACGTCCCACCATTCCTTTGACTTTCCAATCAGCGACATGACGACCTTTCGCCACGTGTCCTCTTGATCCAACGGACCACGATTAAATCACGATCTCGCATCTCATTGTTCTTTTGACTTTCTAGTCAGTGACATGACGATCTTTTGCCATGTTTCCTATTGATCCAACGGTCCTTGATTAAATGACGATCTCACATCTCGTGGATCTGGAGATGAATCATCTCGACTCTCCAAGTTGCGATCCGCGAAACTCTGAGATGGAGCTGAGATCAACGGTCCATGTCTGATCTCTATTTAATGGCTATGATTGAATCGCCATATCGCATATCGCGATTTCTGCATTGTTTTCTTTGCCTCTCCATGTCACGATTTGCGAAACTCCGATATGGAGTATGATCAACGGTCTAGATCTGATCTCTATTTAACGACTGCGATTGAATCTCCATATCGTATATTGCGATTTCTGCATTGTTTTCTTTGCCTCTCCATGTCACGATTTGCGAAACTCCGATATGGAGTATGATCAATGGTCCAAATCTGATCTCTATTTAACGGCTGTGCTTGAATCACCATATCACATATCGCGATTTCTGCATTTTTTTCTTTGCCTCTCCATGTCGCGATTTGTGAAATTATGTTGACGTCACACATGGATTGTCACGTGTTAAATACTGCCACGTGTCACTCTGATTCGTGACTTACATGTGCCTGAAGTGTTGAATCTGACTGACACCTGTCATTACCTGGTTGTGCCACGTGTCCCTAGCTGACGTGGTCTGCCGTCGTGAGTTGGATCGATGGTCTAGATCACATGTTGATCTGACGGTTCAGGTTCAGTCGGGATTTCACACATCGCGAAATCGACATTCCTGATGTCAAGTGACTTTGTCATTTCAAAGTCTTGATCCCCGATGCCTCTCCATTGGATGGAATCAATGGTCCAGAATCAACCTCGATCTGACGGCTCAGATTGCGTCGTGATTTCTCATATCGCGATTACGCCCGCTTCTCCTTGTTCTTTAAGGATCATGTAGGTTCTCCTCGATCCAACGGTGGTCGGGTCCTGCGCTTGGATCTAACGGCTGAGACCTGTCCTCCTCTTTAGCGTTCTCTTCTTGTCAATATTCATATCTGACGACCCTCATGCTGTCGGGAATTTTGGATGGGATCCAACGGCTGTGGATCTCTGTCTTCCTTCTCCTTTGCAAATGCCTGTATCTTGAGCTTTACTGTGCGCGTTTTCCTCAATGTTGTTCCTCCTGAGCTTTCACGTCCGAATCCCTAAGGGATATTATCCTTCTTATCCTGCCATCTCCACTGTTGTACTTTCCATCAATGACAAGCATACGCTACTTGGTAAACATTTTCCAACAATCTTGGGTTACCTCATTCCATCCATCTCTTTATCTTGCCTACAGTTGCCCAACCATAATATCACCAATTCATGGATAGAATAAAGCATGTGCCTCTTATGTTAACTTTGAACAACTACAGTGGCATCTACAATACATTTTAGAGGGTGCATTATAAATCATTTGAAAGGTTTTTATGTTATCTAAAATGGGATGTTAGAATATTTTTTCCTAGTTTGGGAGATATAATCACTAGAAGCAACAAAACTCTATAACACGGTGACACTACCTCTCTCTTGAGTTTCAACATGTATTTTCTTTCTCCATGGTCCATCTTCCATATTTGAACTTCATGAAGTTATCCCATATTTCTTGGGATTTGCATTGCACCCTTGAATCTGTTATGCACATCCTTTCTAATGGTTTGGGCTGCAAGCCATCCTTTGGCCCCATTCAAATCATCTTGGAAAAAATTTCGACCCACTTTGCCTCATTTGTTGCAACATCCAAAAGGATCCTTTCCATTACATCTAAGGAACATGGGAATTTAAGACAACATTATATACCCCAACATTTAGTTCAAGCCGAGGATCTCAATGTAGAAATTCCACATTATTAGCTTGGAAGGACACACATCACATGAAAGACATCCAATGATTCTACCGACCTCTTCACCTTTAGAAGAACATAAATAAGTGTTGTATAGACATACCTCCATTGCAATCCCTTATGTTGCACTAGATGTCTTGGAAATGTTCATTTGATAGAGCCGACTTATCACTTGTGCTCATGGAAACTACCTTACTACATCCTTGTTGAATTATCTTATTCTAGGATATGATAGTTATTGTTTTATAATTTCAATACAAATTTTCGTTTCATGCCACAGTTATCATAGAATAAATATACACTAAGAATCTAAACTATTACAATGCAAAAGAAATAACAAGATCTAGGAATATTAACCATGCATAGTAGACACAAGAACACACGAATTTATCCTAGGAAAATTAAAACCAAGATTGGAAGAAAACCCAACATCATTTCTTATAGAAGAATCAATTCAAGAGTTTACAAGTTTATCACCATCAAAATAGACCAAGAGATATCAAAGAGTCACCTCCCCAGCCTAGCACAACTACCAAGAAGTAGCGCACAAGATAGAATACCAAGAACTTCAAATTGCAGGGAATTTCACCCCGAATTTTACAAAACCCATTATACCCAAACTTAAAAAGGGATTACTTAATTTGTGAATGTTTCATTTGTGATGAAATTTTATTTTATTTCTGAATGTTCCATTTACTAATTTTTTCTTGATGTTTCATTTCCAAATATTTGCTAATTTGTATGTGTGAATGTTTCATTTGATAATATTTGCCAATATTCCATTAGTTCATATATTGTTTTTTCAATATTTCTTGCACGTACTAACATTCTTCTTGAAATTCAGCCAGAGTGGTGATCGGGGCAAAGACCCTGAGCATGGAAAAGGTGTTGATCGGGGCAAAGGCCCTGTTCCTAGCACCGCATTGACCGAAAATGATGAATATATAAGTGATGAAGAGATATTTGATTCCAGAGACCCCTTGCAGACAATAGAATTGTCCCTAAGAAAGACGAATAGGGAATTCTAGGATTTGGTCGTTGTTGGGGCAGAAACTACTGAGGATTTCCAAAGGATATGATGCCACGTCCCCCTCCACAACCCATAGGTCAGAAGGTCACATGCACAGGATCTTTCCCCTTCCACTGGCCCGAAGAATCCTCGGAAATGACTCCTCTATTTCCCTTTCGGGAAATCTGCACCCACAATTTACTTCTAGTAATTCCCCCTTATACTTCGGGAAATTGGACTTCGCACTTCCGTGAATCCAGTGGTCAAGTGCCTTGTCTCTCAATCTCCGAAAACATGAAGACAATAAATACTTGACCCTTTCTCCTTGCTAGTCCGGATTTCTCCTTATCGCGATTTCGACGGTCGCGATGTCAAGCAACTCATTCCCTCGATTCCCAAAACCCAATTTGTCGAAACTCTGATGCACTCACAACCTTTGACCTTTCAATGGTCTGTCACTCTGTCGGGACTTCAGACTTTGCGATATCACGAATCCTAATGCAAGGAATTCGATACTTCACCCCAAGAAACCCCGAAATGGTCAACGGAGTTTGATTTCCATGTCAATAGTGCGCCACCTGTCCACCCTGCTGATTTTGTGGCCCGCACAACCCTTCTGGCCTTTCGGGACTTCATGTTTCATGATTTTACAAGTCATGTTGCCAAAGTTATGGGACTTCCACTCACGAAAACCTAAAATAGAAGTTCATGAGTAAATCTGATGGCTCTTGTGGCTTGGATCTATGATTCTACTCCTCCTGAGATTAGAACCTTTGGGAATACTTGCTGTAACTCCCCTGCTCCTCCGTGAGATCTAACAGCTCACAGGACTTCGCGAATTCTCTACAGAGAATTCTGACCATCCGTTCTTTCCTCTCTCAAGGATGTCTACAACTTCTTACCAAAGTGGTTTCCCATGGTACTCAATCACCTGTGACCCAAATTGCAACACTTCCTCACTGTTCTCAGTGCACAAGCTTCTTGTGCTTCCTTCGACGACTTTGAAGGCTTCAAATCCTTCTGAGCTTTCCCATGACTTCGAGTCTTTTAGAAAACTCCTGCGCTCACTCCTTGCGGCAAACCTTCAAACATTCCTTCTGCTCGCACTCCTTGCGACAGACCTTCAAACAATTCCAAGTGCTGAACTCTTTCGACTTTGCGCACACCTGCAACAACAGTCTCTTAATACTCTCCTCAGGTTCGCAACTTTGAGACTTTACTCGGCCTGTGAACTCCTTGCATGAATCCAGTGCCTAGATGCACTCCTGAGCGAATGAGAACAAAAGATACCCTATCTGAGCTTTCAGAGACAAACCTATGAACCCTTTGTCAACGCACTCCTTGCAGACAATTTAGCTGCACTCTTTGCAGGAACTCTTGCTCAAATAGAAAAACAATTGAAACTCATTTCCCTTACTCTCTCTCTCTCTCTCTCTCTCAGATTTTAGACATTCAACAAGAAATCATTCATACATAGCATAAAAGCAATTGCATGACATAAAGAGTAAAACATTCATGAGAAAAACATTCAAAGATGCATACACAGAGAATATTTGAACACCATGAGTCTGAATCAAAACCTTCTTTGTATTAATCCAGAACTTCTGTACATGGAATTCTCACTACAACTCTCTGCTCCTTCTCTATGCTCTTCACGCTTCTCTCTCTGTTACAATACACAATGAGGGTGTCTATATCCCGTTTCCCTCTTGCACTCTAAAACTGTCTAATCTAACATTCAATTCTATCTACCTTCATTAACTACTATAAATACCTTCTACCTACTAAGGATGAGAGCGGATCGCTCAAGGTTCGTTTACATTTTACAAGTGTGATCCTTCTTAATTATCTCATTTAAGATTGGCACATTAACTTCAATATAATTTCAAAATTTGCGTTGGGCGCTTGTCTTGTTGTCTCTGGCCTCTGTGCTAGCTCACTTGAGATGCTCCTGCATCATATTCCCTCGCTTGAAAATTTTCATGGGCTCCTGTCCATGAGCTCACACATTGTCTGTCCATGCTTCTGGATCTCTTCTTTGTTCTCCCAGTTGGCATCTTCAATTGGATGGCCCTTCCACTTGACCAAATATTCAAAGTATTGTTTCTGCCTGGTCTTCTTGTTGATCCTTTTGTCCAGTATGCGCTCCATCTGCGGCTTTTCTGCACTAGTGCTCCTAGTCGCAATCTGTTCTGAATCTCTCAATTCAGAAATCCCTCTCGGCTGCATGCCATAGACAATCTGAAATGGACTCTGCCCTATGCTTCTATTAACTAAGTCGTTATAAGAAAATTCCACCTAGGGTAATATGTTGTCCCACTAGTTGTGGTGTTCTGTCACTAGGCTTCTCAACAAGTCTCTTGGACTTTGGTTTACCACTTCTGTCTGTCCATTCGTCTGAGGATGATAAGATGAACTAAATGAAAAGTTAGTTCCTATCTTCTTCCATAACGTCCTCCAAAAGTGTCCTATGAACTTAGTGTCTCGATCTGAGACTATGCTCCTTGGCAAGCCTTGAAGTCGAATGACTTCTTTGAAAAACAGATTCGCCATGTGAGTTGCGTCACTAGTCTTCTGACATGGAATGAAGTGTGCCATTTTGGAAAATCTATCCACCACCACAAAGATTGAATCAAAACCTCTTTGTGTTCTTGGAAACCCCAATACAAAATCCACGCTGATTGCATCCCATGACTTCTCAGGCATGGGAAATGGTTGATAAAATCCTGCATTTTGTCTCCTTCCTTTCGAATGCTGGAAAATTCTGCATCTATCCACGAATCTCTTGACATCTTCTCGCATTCTCGGCCAAAAATATGACTCATTCAACTTCGTGAACATCTTGTTATGACCAAAGTGCTCGGCTAATCCTCCACTGTGTTTCTCCTTCAGCAAATTCTCCCTCATGGAGCATTTCGGAATACACAGCTGATTACCTTTAAACAGTAATCCTTCCTGGCTCATGTATTCTTCCCATTGACTTCTATCTTTGAGAATTGGATTCTCAGCTGCTTCATACGCCCCTTTAAAATCTGGATCATTTCTATACATGTCCCTGAGATCATCAAAACCCAACGTTTTGACTTTGAACTCCTGCAATAGCAAAGACTTCCTACTCAAAGCATTAACAACTTTGTTAGCAGTACCAGAAATATGCTTAATCACAAAAGTGAAATTCTGCATGTACTCAACCTATTTAACATGTCTCTGATTCAAATTTTCTTGTTGAGTCACAAACTACAGTGCATGATTGTCACTATATAAGACAAACTCCTTCAGGATCAAGTAATGTCTCCATTTCTTCAATGCCTGTATGATGGCATAGAACTCCTTGTCATACGTGGAGTACTTCACCTTCGCTTCATTCAACTTCTCGCTGAAGTATGCTATCAGTCTATCTTCTTGACTCAAGACTGCCCCTATTGCAAATCCACTTGCATCGCATTTCACCTGGAATGTCTTCTGGAAATCCGACAACACCAAAATTGGTTGTTCCGTGATTTTCCTTTTCAACAAATTAAAACTCTTCTCGGCTTCTTTTGTCCAGTGAAAATATTTGTGTCTCTTCTTCACTATGTCCATCATTGGTGCACTAATTCCACTGAAATTCCTAATTAATT
Organism: Picea engelmannii; assembly: GCA_009831015.1. Lineage (NCBI taxonomy): Eukaryota > Viridiplantae > Streptophyta > Pinopsida > Pinales > Pinaceae > Picea > Picea engelmannii. Next base: position 181,328 of record ML781266.1, read on the forward strand.
TTTGGTAGAAACTAGCCAATCCGTGAAAACTTCTCACCTCAAATATATTCTTCGGTGATGGCCAATTCTTAATCACTTCCACTTTATCTGGATCCATCCTCAATTTATCTACATAAATAAAAAACCCCAGATAAATGAGCTCTATCTTCATGAATGAGGATTTCTTCATATTTATCAGCAACTTCTCTTGCTGTAGCCTCTGCATCACTGTAGCCAAATGTTTCAGATGCTCTGCCACTGTTTTACTGAAAATCAGTATGTCATCTAAATACACAATGAATTTTTTTTCAATGAACTCCCTTAGGACTTCATTCATCAACCTCATGAAGGTACTCAGTGCATTTGTTAAGCCAAACGGAATAACAAGCCATTCATACAACCCTTCGTTGGTTTTGAATGCTGTCTTCCATTCGTCACCTTCTCTCATGTGGATTTGATGATAACTTCTTTTCAAATCAATCTTTGAAAATAATTTTTCTCCACTCAAGCAATCCATCAGATCATCCATCCTTAGCAGTGGAAATCTATACCTGATGGTTATCTTGTTGATCGCCCTAGAGTCAATACACATCCTCCAGCCTCCGTCTTTCTTCAGACTGAGTACTGTCGGAACAACACATGGACTCAATCTTTCTTTGACCAAACCTTTGTCCAAAAAATCCTGGACATGTCTTTTGACCTCTTCATTCTCCTGCGGCATCAATCTATACGCAGCTTTGTTTGGAAAACTGGCTCCTGGTATGAGATCAATATGATGAATCACACTTCTGATCGGTGGCAATGAATGAGGTAGTTCGTCCACTACTATGTCAGTGAACTCTTCCAGTAGTTCTTGAATCTCTTCTGGTAAATCATCTACCTTTGTGCTGGTCAAAACCATTTTCGGTTTCCTGACCACAATAAATTGTGGTTCTTCCTTGTTCTTGACCTCTATAAGAAGTTCCTTCCCACTCATGAGAAGTACAGTGTTTCTTACTTCAGGTTTCACCTCCTTATCCTTGATTGAAAGAAATATGTGGGTTCTCCCATTCATCTCTAGGGTGTATGTGATCATTGTCCCATCATGAATCACATTCCTGTCATATTTCCATGGTCTACCCAACAATAGATGACAAACATCCATAGGAATAACATCACATAATATCTTATAATTATATCCTCCTATATTGAATTCAACTAAACATTGTTTAGTGACAGTTACCTGATGTCCTTTTTGTATCCACGAAACTCTGTATGGGCTTGGATGATCAATCGTCTCCAGCTCCAACTTTTCTACCATCTTTATAGAAACGAGATTATCCATGCTACCACTGTCCACAATGACCTTGCATACCCTGTATTTGGTTTTGCAAGTAGTCCGGAAAAGTCTGTTTCTTTGGACTGAACTCTCCACCTCCTTTTCTGGTGTCAAAAGAGCTTTTCGTAGCATCAACGATCTTTCGCCTTCATCATCTTCTGCCTCAACATTCCACCTTTGTGCTTCGGCAATGTGAGTCTCTCCTCCTTATTTCTTTTTATCTGGACACTCATAAGACTTGTGCCCATTCTTTATGCATGTGAAGCATGTTATTACTCCACCTCTTCCTCTTCCTCTACCTCTAGTACGAGGAAAAACATTATTGTCAGCATAATCTCCTCTCTGTTCGGTATGTTTTCCTCTTTGTTCAGCATATTGGCCTCGCTGCGAGGTTCCACCTTTCTCAGTTCAAGTCTGAGTTTTCTTCCAGTCCTCCTTGGGCTTTTGGTTTTTATCTTGGGCAACTGATTTGCCTCTGGGCTGACTTCTGCCTCGGCCTCTTTGACCCTGCTTTCGTCTCAACTTCTCTTCAACTTTTAGAGCCATCTGATAAGCATCTTCCACCATTCGGATGGTTACCATGCTCATCTTGTCTTGAATTTCATATCTCAGGCCATTCATGTATCTAGCAACCTTTTCATCATTGCTTTCTTGATGAACTGCCCTGATGTTCAGCTTGTATAATTCTTTAGTGTATTCTTTCACTGTCATCAGCTTCTATCTCAAGTTTTGCATTCTTCGAAATAGAGTAATTTGATAATCTCTGGGGATGAATTTCTCCTTCATCTTTGAGATCATTCTATCCCAGATTTTGATCTTCTGCTTGCCTTTGCAGCGTCTATCAGCTTGTAGCTCATTCCACCACAATGCTGCATGTCCCTTCAATCTCGTGACAACATGTTTGACCTTCTTGTCCTCTTCGACATCTTCATATTCAAAATATGTGTCCAGATCTCTAATCCAATCTAGAAGATCCTCCGCATCCATATTTCCCTCATAAACTAGAATGTCCATTTTCACTCTTGCAACCATTCTTGCAATAGCCCTAATGAAGCGTTCATTTGCTGCATCTTTGGATGCAACTTCCTCCCCTTCATGTTCAGCCTCAATTTCACTTTCAGAATCACTAAGATCCCCAACACTGATTGTATGCCTTTGTGTTGTCTTTATGTCTTCGAGTCTAGCACGTAAGTCATGCATCTCTCTCTCTCCATGGTTGGATCAGTCATATGCCTACCCCTTCTTCTCGGCATTTCCCTCTCCTCCGGTGGATCGGGTGTTTTCCTATCCCTTCTCCTTGGCGGCATGGTGAATTATCCTTTTCCCTACTATAGAAAGCAAAGAAACATTTCTAAGCTCTAATACCAAATTGATGCCACGTCCCCCTCCACAACCCGCAGGTTGGAAGGTCACGTGCACAGGATCTTTCCCCTTCCACTGGCCCGAAGAGTCCTCGAAAATGACTCCTCTATTTCCCTTTCAGGAAATCTGCACCCACAATTTACTTCTAGTAATTCCACCTTATACTTCGGGAAATTGGACTTCGCACTTCCGCAATTCTAGTGGTCAAGTGCCTTGTCTCTCAATCTCTGAAAACCCAAAGACAATCAACACTTGACCCTTTCTCCTTGCTAGTTCGGATTTCTCCTTATCGTGATTTCGACAGTTGTGATGTCAAGAAACTCGTTCCCTCAATTCCCGAAACCCAATTTGTCGAAACTCCGATGCGCTCACAAGCTTTGACCTTTCAACGGTCTTTCACTTTGTCGGGACTTCAGACTTTGCGATATCGTGAATCCTAGTGCAAGGAATTCGAGACTTCACCCCACGAAACCTCAAAATGGTCAACGGAGTTTGATTTCCAGGTTGATAGTGCACCACCTATCCACCCTGCTAATTTTGTGGCCCACACAATCCTTCCAGCCTTTTGGGACTTCCGTTTCATGATTTCCCAAGTCCTGTTGCCAAAGTTATGGGACTTCCACTCACGAAAACCCGAAATAGAAGTTCATGAGTAAATCCGACAGCTCCTATGGCTTGGATCTATGATTCTACTCCTCCTAAGCTTAGAACCTTTGGGAATACTTGCCATAACTCCCCTGTTCCTCTGTGAGATCTAACAGCTCACATGACTTCACGAATTCTCTACAGAGAATTCCGACCGTTCATTCTTTCCTCTCTCAAGGACGTCTACAAATTCTTAGCAAAGTGGTTTCCCATGGTACTCAATCACCTACGACCCAACTTGCAACGCTTCCTCACTGTTCTCAGTGCACAAGCTTCCCATGCTTCCTTCGATGACTTTGAAGTCTTCAAATCCTTCTCATCTTTCCCACGACTTCGAGTCTTTCAGAAAACTCCTACTCTCACTCCTTGCGAAAAACCTTCAAACATTCCTCCTACTCACACTCCTTGCGGCAGACCTTCAAACACTTCCAAGTGTTGAACTCTTTCGACTCTGTGCACACCTGCAACAACAGTCTCTTAATACTCCGCTCAGGTTCACAACCCTGAGACTTTACTCGGCCTGCGAACTCCTTGCACGACTCCAGTGCGTAGCTGCACTCCTGAGTGAATGAGAACAAAAGATACCCTATATGAGCTTTCAGAGACAAACCTCTGAACCCTTTGTCAATGCACTCCTTGTGGACAATTCAACTACACTCCTTGCAGGAACTCTTGCTCAAATAGAGAAACAATTGAATCTCATTTCCCTTACTCTCTCTCTCTCTCTCTCTCAGATTTCATACATTCAACAAAAAATCATTCATACATAGCATAAAAGAAATTGCATGACAGAAAAGAGTAAAACATTCATGAGAAAAACATTCAAAGATGCATACACAGAGAATATTTGAACACCATGAGTCTGAATCAAAAATTTCTTTGTATTAATCCATAAATTTTGTACATGGAATTCTCACTACAACTCTCTGCTCCTTCTCTATGCTCTTGCAAATGCTCTTCACGCTTCTCTCTCTGTTACAATACACAATGAGGGTGTCTATATCCCGTTTCCCTCTTGCGCTCTAAAACTGTCTAATCTAACATTCAATTCTATCTACCTTCATTAACTACTATAAATTCCTTCTACCTACTAAGGATGAGAGCGGATCGCTCAAGGTCCGTTTACATTTTACAAGTGTGCTCCTTCTTAATTATCTCATTTAAGATTGGCACATTAACTTCAAGATAATTTCAAAATTTGCGCTGGGCACTTGTCTAGCTGTCTTTGGCCTTCGCGCTGGCTCGCTTGATATGCTCCTAAATCAGGATAGCTGAATTATGGGTTAATATCGAAAATTATGGGGTAAGTCATGTCATCTAACAATATCAATTTTTGGTTTTAAATTTTGTAATTTGATATATGCAATTAAGACATATTTATCATTGTAGAATGTTGTGAGATCGATGAGAGGGGAAGGGGAAGGTCCTGGTAGCATCAGTGGGACTGCAACAATGAACCCACATGGCCATGTAGCCACCAAGCTATTTTCCACCCCAAGTGTGCCTCTTGAGACCGATTCTATGGCTTCTAGGGGTGATGCCACGCCCCCACAACACACGCCAGATCGTGCAGGTGGTGATCATGATCATGGAACTAATCACTCTTCCGTTGATTGTTACCCTGTTTGTACACGTATCCAAAGCATAGGAACAACCGCGGTATCATTTTTGGTCGACCAGGACATGGTTCCTCTAAAAATAGTATAGCTAGCAGGTATTTAATATATGTCTTTATAGAGATTCTTGTTATATAATTGTTTAAACAATCACATATCAGTGAGATTTAAATTACTAATGATGACGATGTTTTACAGGAAAAAATGTGTTCTACAATAGTTTGCATGACTATGAATTAGAACTTTTTGGGCCGACCATTTGACTACGATGGAATCAACAAGATTCCAAACTAAAAATCCTTCTTATCTCCAGACTGGTTGGCAAGTTTGGTGACTCATTCAATAAGCCAGAAGTCCTAAAAACGGAAATCATTTGAAACAAGTTAGAGAGGTGTATAAGAATAAATTAGTACAAGACCCCAAGTGCGAACGCCCTTTGGTTGTCCCCGAGAGGGAGTGGAAAGAAATTATTCTTTATGCAAGAGAATTAGCGATGAAATCACAAGGGAAGAAACCACTTGGCCCTAGAAGGTAAGAGGTGTTTTCAATTTACTATGATGGTCTTTTGTTTACTTTACGAGGAAAACAATCAAAATCTAACATATCTCAAAATATTGCGTAGACTCCAAGACACTTCCAAGGCAACAAAGGCAAGACAAGACAAACACGACCAACATAAACTGGGCCAAGGTGGTTACGGGAGATTGAAGGCACAGGTTGTAAGTGCCTAAACATTTTACTTGTTTCATATCATCGTCACTAAATATGTAATTCATTGCAGCTAGTGACTAATGATTTTGATATTGCTCAATGAAGGGGGATTTGTTCAATGACCAAGCCACAGAAGAATATCTAAAGGTTGGGTTAATGTAGGGTTTTGATGGCATGGTGGTGCGATGAAGAAGCTTGGGGAAATCACCATGTGTCTCTTTGGAGGACATGGTAAATAAAATGAAATTAAAAACTTGTCGATTAGTTTTTACTCATTGATTACTTGTAATGTAAAATATATCTTTTATTCATTTAAAATGTAAAATAATGTGTGTCTTTTCCACATTCACAGGAGAGTAACAATGCTACCAATGCTCTTGATGTACCCGCTAAACCACATACCGACTCCCATATTGATTCAAGTGATGTTGTCGAAGGACCATTACATAGTGGTATGCGCACATTTTTAAAGTTTTTCTATTTTTCAATGAGTATTAATATTTAGGGTGTATTCTGTACTAAATACTTATATTGTTTCATATGGAAGAGCGTGTAGATGCGCCTGATTGAGAGAGGATATCAATAAGTGTAGAAACAACAATGCGACCACTAGCTAATGTTTCTACTGGACCGGCTAATACAGGTATAAAACATTGTAATTAAATCTGTATTAATTAAATTGCCCTAGGAACAGTGAATAACAATATCACTTGATTTTTTTTTGTTGTTGCAGCAGTGGATGCCCATGCGCATCCTCAACCTCCACGCCGAAATACTAGAAGTTCATCATGACGTGAGGTGTTGAGTATTGATGATGCAACACTTCAAGAAGGCCCAATAACTATGGGGGATCAGTTAAATGACGATGACGACGACTTAATTTGTGCTTTCATGGATACCAAGAAGAAGAAGAAGAAGAAAAACAAATGATTAGACATTTTATTATTAATATAAATCCAATATATTTCTAGTCCAATGTAATGCATTTTGTTTTCCTAAATGTCATGAATGTTATTTGCTTTCATGTTTTTTATTTTAGCAGATGGCGATGAATGTTTTATGCTTTCATTTATTGTTACTGCCATTTCTAATTATAGTTGTAAAATCTAGATAGATTGGGTATGGGGAAATGAGAGTGATGTGAGAGGGGGGGAGGGACCAAAAGAGATTCCACCTTCACGTGGCTGGTCCTGTTCAGTAGAGAATAATTTTTTCTCGAAACGAAGAGAAGCTCATTCAGGTATTCGTCTTTAGTCATTAATTTGTAGAGGTTGTTACATCTTTAATTACTATTTTGAAATATAATTAAGTCATGTGATGAATCGTAGGATGGAGAGGAGAAAGATTGGAGGCACCCCATCACTCAAAGGTATGGATCTTGTTAAGTGTTGGTTTAAGGTGATATAATTGCATATATGTTAGTCAATCTTAATATTAAATAATAATAATATAGGAAATGTGTTAAGAAAGTTAAATATTTTATGTTTTTTATATTTTTTTGGAGATTATTTTTGTTGAAATTATAATTTTGA
>ML781266.1:193361-225059 GCA_009831015.1 Picea engelmannii
ATTGGATTAATGAGAGGGGGGGGGGGTGAATCAATAATAGATCAATTTAATCCTTTTTAACCATATAATCCAAGTGTTATATCAATGTAGCATTATCATCCAATACTGCAGAGTAAATAAGAAATGAACAAATAAACAATCATACACATACATAGTACACCAACGTTTTACATGGAAACCCAAAGCAGGAGAAAAACATAGAATGATTTTTCTTTTATGTCTTGAAGAATTACATTCATTGGAAGCACCAACTTCTTATGTTTTCCAGCTGCACCTGGAAGGAGGCTCCAACCCCCTAGTTTCTCAGGCTACAACTCGAGGGAAGCTCCAACTCCCCAATTCTCTGGATACAACTAGAAGGAGGCTACAACCCCCTATGTTCTATGACTACAATCGGAAGGTGGCTACAACCACCTGTCCTTTCCCTGTCCAACCGCCCTGAAGTAGAAGTATAATGATGAAACCACTGTTACACTATCACTGTCAGATATACCGTTGTAAACCTATACCATAAGCAAGTGCATCAGCCATGAAACAACCTGTAAAAAACAACCTTTAATCAACCTATACCATAAACAAGTGCATCAACCATGCACCAACCCGTACCTCAACTTGTACCATGAACAAGTGCATCAACCATGCACCAAACCTGTACAAATAACCTGTCACAACAACCTGTCACAAAAACTTGTCCAAACAACCTATCACAACAACCTGTCTCATCAATATTATCAACCAAATCAGATCTACTCACCAAGATCAATCACCAAGACAACTCTTAAAGATGTGCATCAACCAAGCATAACACAACAACTCATAATCATCACCAATATCAATATGTGCTTCTAATAATACAAGTATGCTACATCATCCATAAACCATGTGTCAAAAATACTACTAACAAGTGCGTCCAACCATGTACCAAGTATGTACCAATCATGTATCAACTACTCATCAACTATTACTCATCAAGATATACCAACATCATCAACTATACACCTGATGTATGTGCCAACTCATCAACTAGTTGTCTCAACCATGTACCCAACATGTACCTCAACCAAAATCGCTCATCAATTTCATCATCCAAATATGATTTGTAACTCTGTAATAGACTCATTGTATATTATCACGTACCTACAAACCTTTATTAAATTTAACAACAAGAGACTATCATTTTCATCAAACTTTTCTTTAGTCTCACATGACTAGTTTTAGATTAGTGAACAACCCTAAATTGAAATAATCATAAATATGTACCTATAATGAATAAGGATTTGAAAGTGATATACAATGTTCTGCATTGTCTTTTATGCAATTCCTCCAAGTGTCACAACTTGGAACCTCTCATAAAAGGAGTTATAGAAAAAATGGCATACCTTGTTGAATTTCGTCTTATTCTAGAGAGTGACCTTGTAGAGTGTGCCCCACACAGAATATTTGTTGAATCAATTGAAAAATGTTACAAATCATACTAAACAATTTACTCTAACTAAAACATTTTGTCTTACTAAATTTGGATCTTTTATGAATAATTTATGACGTTTTTACGCGAAACACCTGTTTTAGGCTAGGTTCAGGACTAGCCACAAACCCTATTTTCCATGGAGTGTAACTCCAAAAATACAACGACCCACAAGATGAAGTTTTTACCACAAATACTTGGATATGTTTCCTCAATGGCCTATCAATATCCCAGTATGAATCATTCTATAAAACAATTTATTGTGAAAATGGTGAGATGATCTGTAAATAACATACCTTAGAAAGCATCATCAAAAGAATTTATGCTCCCTTGAATTCCAGCCCTCTTTTCTTCACCTTCTCTCTGAAATTCGGCTTAGATATCCTTTGATTTCCTCAGTAAAATATAGATATTCAATATTCTCAATTGTGATGTAATATTAGAGAGCCTTGCCTCTTATTTATATTCTCCATCGTCTAGGTCACTTAATCTATTTTCCTCATTTTTAGGGTTAACCACTTTCCATAATTAGAAAGGTCTCCATTACTTTATCATTTAAATATTCCTTCTTGACTTTGTCACCTCACTTTATCATTTAAATAATCTTCTTTGATTTTGTCACTTCACTTTATTATTTAAATAATTTTCTTTGATTTTGTCACTTCACTTTATTATTAAATAATCCTTCTTGACTTTGTCACTTTACTTTATCATTTAAATAATAATTTCTTCTTTGCAAGGTCTTTGACTTCTTTGACCTTTTGGGGCTTCAAGCCAGCATATGAGGGTCCTCCAACTTCGTAAGGCCATAACTCTCAAACCATGAGGAGTTCTGTGAAGTTCCACATACCACCAGAAATGTCATGACATGTACTATCCATTTATAATAGTCTTGCATTAAAATATATCAAAAATCATAACATTATCCATTAAACAAACTTGGGTCCATTACCCAAACCTGGGTTCTACAACTTCTCATGGTCATGACTCTCTAACCTTGAGGAGTTATGTGACGTTCCACATACCACCATAAATGGAATGACATGTACTATCTATCTATAATATTATTACCTTCAAATATATTAAAACTCATACCATTATACACGAAATGACCTTGGGTCCATTACCCAAACCTTTGTGCTACCAGAATTCGCTACCAGACTTTCTCCAAGGGTTGAAATCAATAACTAAGGGTTGAAATAAATATACAATATCACTCTCCAATAGTTGACATCAATATACAATATCACTCTCCAATAGTTGACATCAATGAAGACCAACAATCCATACCAGCTATCCATCAACCTAAGCCAAATGTCTGACAAACTCCCCACTTTGGCATTGATGGAAAGACTTAGTCATGATAAAATTCATGCTTATACTCTTTATATATGTTTCTATCTGTCCCCCTTTGACACAAATGGAAAATGGTATCTCCCTTTGGGGCTTCTCCCCCTAATTGAACTCTCCTTGGGGCTTCTCCCCCTGTCTACATGCCTTTGATTTCTCTTTGTGTTTATAAGCCTATGATTACTCTCTTTCCTTTCATATGAATAATATATTCCCCTTTGACAAAGGGTATCATTCTGAATTCATTTCTCTCATTCTTCCCTTGTGACCATTGCTCCCCCTGGAACCATGCCTCTATGCTCTTTCTCTAAAAATGAATCTGATAAATCTCTCCCAACCTGAATTGTCCTCTTTATGGTGCTTCCTCCTGTAGATCTAACACATATAAGATAATCACTCAAAAGAATTCATTTTGGAGTAGAAATTACTCCGAGTCTCCGACGAAGATACTCAAAGACTTCTCTTGAAAGCGGTTTTGTAAAGATATCTTCCACTTATTCTTTTGTGCCCACATATTCAACTCTGATGTTCTTCTCTACAACCTGTTCTCGTAGAAAGTTATACTTTATTGGAATGTTCTTCATATTGGAGTGCATCACCGGGTTCTTTGAGATATTGATGGCACTTGTATTATCAAAATAGTTTGGAGTGGGATCATCATACTCAACCTTCATATCTGTTAGAGTTTGTTTCATCCATAGAACCCATGTACAACATGCTGCTATTGCAATATACTCTTCCTCGACTATAGATAAGGATACTGATGATTGTTTCTTGCTTAACCATGATACTAAACACTCACCCAAGTAGAATTCTTCTCCATTGGTGCTTTGTGGGTCATCAATGCAACCTTCCCAATCTACATATGTGTAGGAAATAAGTGATAGATCCTTTCTTTTTGGATACCATAATCCAAACTCTTTTATTCCTTTGAGATATCTGAAAATCCTCTTCAATAATAATACATGTGATTCCTTTGGTACTTCTTGAAATCGTGCCACCTATCCAACTGCTTGCATTACATCTAGTCTGGATGTTGTCACATATAGTAAGCTACCAATCATTGACCTATATTTCCTCTGTTTTGTAGACTTTTAATCATCATCTTTTCTCAACTTGCAACTGGTTTGCATAGGAGTGGTAACTGGTTTTCAATATTCCATTCAAAACCTCTTTAAGATTTCTTTGATATACTTAGTTTGAGAAATAAAAACTCCTTGGTTTCTTTGACATATCTGAAGACCCAAAAATAAGGATAGTTCTCTAAGTAATGACATTTCAAATTCATTCTGCATATCCTTTGCAAATTTTTGGCTTAACCTGTCATTAGTACTTCCAAAAAAATATCATCAACATAAATTTCAATTAATAAAATATTACCTTGAGTTACCTTGATGTAGAGGTTGTTGTCTATGCTTCATTTCCATAGTTTGCAGGGAGTTTTGTCATTGTTGTTTTTGAGCATTATTCTATTTTGAATGTGAACTGATGTATGCACTGCATGTGTCCAAAATATATCTATCATTTTGGAATCCATTAGCATTGTTAGAGCCATTTCCTCTGTAATTATCATCCATTATGATAATGTTCCTTTGTCTATGAACCACTCTCTGATACAATATATGAATCCATGCTCTTTTCCACTATCATATATATGTCCAAACCTGCTAAGTGTTCTTACGAATCCATCTTTTTCCATACTGTCCAAGACTCTACTTGCGCAACTGTCCATAATGCTGACCCATTTATCACTATACTATCACGAAGTCTTGATTAATCTATCAAACTTTACTTCTTCTAATTGATTGCTCTGAATCCATCTTCTCAAAATCTACAAGCTACTCAAAGGATGGTTCTTTGGTTTGTCACAACTATCGCATAGACTCCCCTATCTAATATTCATATTACTTGGGAGGCTCTAAGCCAGATGGCTCAGAACAATTCCTTCTCTGATGTGTATTCATCATCATATTCATTGGTAGATTCATCATCATCTTCATTGGTAGATTCATTATCTCTCTGATCTTTGAATTCTTTTTTTCTGTCTGTGGATTCATCTTTCACTACAATGCTCGAAAGTACAATCTCTTGAACCTGTTCCTTATTTACCCGTCCTTACTTTCTTTCACTTATTTTCCAAACCTTTATGTATCTGACATCTTTCTTTTTCTCTGTAGAATTTTCTTCATCTCATTTTATTGCCAATATTGAGATCTCTGTTACTTGGTCTTTGTTCACCCGTTCTTCCTATTTTCTTATCCATACTTTCTTATATATAATATCAATATTCTATTTCATGGAAGTATCGATCATGCTTCTATAATCACTGGCTATGTGTCCATAGTTATGACATTTGTAACACTAAATGTTACATTCGATGAAATAGACACTTCTTGCTTGAACATTTCTTTTATAATCCCTGCAATCTGCAACCTTATGTCCAAAGTTAGTATAATAAAAACAATGAACATAAAATAAATTTGTATACCTGGGAGTGAATGATCTTTTTTGTGGCGTAGTCCTTCTGAATTTTTGCCTTGACTGATCATGATCATGATTGAAGCTTATTTGTGGCTTGAACATGGATGGTCTTCTTGAAGATGTATCTTCAATAGTTTTCTTAGATTCTGGTTGACCATGATTCTTTCCTTTGAGTACTTCTACATAACTCTTTCTGTTTTCTTCATTATTCTTTTCTAGAAACCTAGAGTGCTTCTCTTCATTCTCTATAACTGATGTGGATGTTTCTGTCTCTTCAATGTTCTTGTTGAGCTTGATGATTTTACTTCTCAATGTGACAAATTATTCTTCAAGCTTCTCAACCTCTTATTCTTTCTTAATTATCTAAGATTTCATGACCTCTTATGTTCTCTTTGCTTCTTCAAGTTGGATTTTCAATGTAATTATTTCTTCTTCCAGTCTTCTCTCTTCTTGATCAAACTCTTCCTCAAGTTGGTTTAAGTCATTGGTTCTTTCCTTGAGATGATCCATCAATATATTTTATCTCTTTTCTACTTCTTCCTTTTGTGTTTCTATGTTGCCTTCTAAACATTTATTTTGATATTCTAGAGTTTATTCAATTCTTCTGGCCTCTTCTAGTTGAGATCTTAATTTCTTGATGACCTACTGATCCTTTTCGGAACCTTGAACACTTTACTTTTGGTTCATCAATTCTTTCTTGGATGACTTGTTTTCTTATCTTTCTTTCTTTAGATATTTAATTGCATAGATCAATTTTTCTCTGTAATCAACTTTTGCTTCTTCATACTCTTCCTCTTCTAAATTTGTCTGACATGATGAGCATCGTTATTCTTGTTCTGTATTTGCATCTTCTTTGGCATTTTTTGAATCTATGATGGGTGAAGAATATATGTCATGTAACTTAACCCAAAGTTCTTTTGTTGATAAACATTTACCAACCTTTTCTCCTACCGGATTAGGTAATCCTTCCCAGATGAAATCCATTTCTATTTTGTTATTCTTCCTCAATTCCTTCTTGGCTGCAATCTTTTCCCTTTTTGAACTATCACATCTTGTAACAACTAATAGCCAAATATAATGTCCCTATGCCTGTAAAAATACTTCCGTCCTTATGCTCCACATCTCATACTTAAAACCATTATGACCATTAAACATTGGTACTCCATTCTTAGAATAATCCATGATCTCCTTCCATTGGTTAAACTATTTCCCGAAGGAACTGACTCTGATACCAATTGTTGGATTACTGAGAGGGGGGGGGGGTGAATCGGTAATAGATAAATTTAATCTTTTTTAACCATATAATCCAAGTGTTATATCAATGTAGCATTATCATCCAATAACTGCAACGTAAATAAGAAATGAACAAATGAACAATCATACACATACACATTACACCAGTGTTTTATGTGGAAACCCAAAGCGGGAGAAAACCACGAAATTATTTTTCTTATATGTCTTGAATAATTACATTCATTGGAAGCACCAACTTCCTTTGTTTTCCAGCTACAACTTGAAGGAGGCTCCAACCCCCTAGTTTCTCAGGCTACAACCCGAGGTAAGCTCCAACTCCACAATTCTCTGGCTACAACCAGAAGGAGGCTAGAACCCCCTATGTTCTCTGGCTACAACCGGAAGGTGGCTAAAACCACCTATCCTTGCCCCGTCCAACTGCCCTGAAGTAGAAGTAGAATTATGGAACCACTATCACACTATTACTGTGAGATATACCACTGTAAACATGTACCAATAAACCTGAACCATGCATCAACTTGTACCTCAACCTGTAATCTACCTGTACCATAAACAAGTGCATCAATCATGCACTAACCTATACCAAACAACCTGTAATCAACCTGTACCATAAAAAAGTGCATCAACCAATCACCAACCTGTACCTCAATCTGTACCATGAACAAGTGCATCAACCATGCACCAAACCTTTGCAAATAAACTGTCAGAACAACTTGTCCAAAAACCCTATCACAACAACCCATCTCATAAATATTATCAACCAAATCATATCTATTCACCAAGATCAATCACCAAGACAACTCTCAAATATGTGCATCAACCAATCATAACACAACAACTCATAATCATCAACAAGATCAATATGTGCTTCTAATAATACAAGTATGCTATTGTTGGCATGTTTTTTAGACAAAGGAAGAGTGTGCGTGTTTGTCATTGATGGAAAAGATCACGATCAACAACACAATGACAATGATGGAATGGAAAGATCAGCAATGCAAGGTTAGGATGAGGAGCAACAATGATCATTGGATCCCATTCAGAATTCTCGATGACCGTCAGATCCGAATTAAGACTGGAGGAGTGCATAAAAGAGGAGAACAAATCTCAGGCGTCAGATCTAAGTGCAAAGATCGACCATCATCGAATCCAGAAGAAGGAGCACGATCTTTAAGTACAAGAAGAAGCAGGCTTAGAAAGTCCTGAAAGCAGGAGGACCGTTGATCCAATAAGGACACGTGGAAAACAGTCAGAGCACGACAAAGGTTTCGTTTCTGAGTTTCGCAGATCAGGAAATACAAAGGAAAGAGGTTCTCTAACCCCTCGAACTCATGATATGAGAAATCACGATAACAATCTTGACAGCTGGAGTCATAGGAAACATAGCGAGTGATTGGCTTCTCGTTGAATGGAAAGTCAAAGGAAGGAAATCCTATAACCTTCCAACTCGCGATATGTGAAATTGAGATAAGGACTAGCCCATGGTCATAGACAAGGTCACATTGTCAAAGGCTAGAGGGAGGAGCTAGCAGAGCTAAGCCCATTTTTCGAGATCGCAACATGAAGAGTCAAGACTCTTCACCTCTAGATTACAGAAATGAAAAATGCGAAAACACCTTTTGGTGTAGGCTGTGGTCACTGTCAGTGATCATATGAGAGGGTGGAGGTAGTGGAGCTAAGATCTTTTTTGGCGATCTCAATATGAAGAGTCGAGACTCTTCACCACAGGATTGCTGATATGCGAAATACGAAAGTCATTTTGATTAGGCCGGTGGTCGAAGCTAGTGGGCATATGGAGTAAGCACGAGACCCATCATTTGTAATCCAATGGTGTGGGTTAATCAGGAATATGATCGAAGGGTCATTGTTTATTTTCATGATTAATTTCTCAGTTACGTTTCAATTAGCATAATCGAATCATGGTTCTTGATCAGTTGGTGATTCAGTTGCTGAGATGGTTTTTCTTTTCCCAAGGAGATTTGAAGTGTAACCGATGAGGCTGGTGTGTATAAAAGGAGAGATGTAGTGATTGTGTAGGGTTGGCTATTCTAACCGAAACAATGAGATGAATTGTAAGAAGGGTAAAATGACAGAATGCAAAGCATGAGATAAAATGAAGAGATGAGTAAAAGTCACCGAAGAGACATAAGAAAGAGAAGAATAGAATAATAGCATGAAGCAAGAACAGAATAGCAGAATAGAATGAACCAGAGAAGAATTGCAGAACAATGAAGAAGGGGTAAGAATTGAAATACATGTATTGTTTGTTTTTCAATCATTTATTGATAATCAGGGAGGAAGGGTGGTGCTAGGGAGAACTATGGTCCTCTAATATTCAAGTTGGTGCTTGAATATTGAAAGTTGTATCTTCCATCTAGTTGTGGCTAGAAAATAGGGTGGCAGGGTGGTGCTCGAGAAAACATAGATTTTTCTGTATACTAGTTGGTGCTTGTATAAATCCAGTTGGTACTGGAATATTTAGGGAGTTGGTGCTTCCTTCTAGTGGATGCTAGAGAAACTAGAGAGTTGGTGCTTTCAACAAGTTGGAGCTTTTAAAACAGAGGTAGTAGCCTCACTTTGAGTTGGTGCTTAAACATAGATGATGTACAAAACTTAAAAGACTGCCTATCATTTCGAAGAAGAGGTTTTCTCCCTTTATGGGCTTCCTCGTGAAAATTTGTCTCTGTGTATATATTATGTGTGATTGATGCTCATTATTTATGTTTTCCATATGATGTATAATATTGATGGTCACTTGATGAAATATTAAAAATGGTTTAATAGACTTAAAATTG
Organism: Picea engelmannii; assembly: GCA_009831015.1. NCBI lineage: Eukaryota > Viridiplantae > Streptophyta > Pinopsida > Pinales > Pinaceae > Picea > Picea engelmannii. The sequence goes on from ML781266.1 coordinate 202,707, forward strand.
TTTAAGCACAGTAACAACTGATTCACTGCCCCTCTTAGTTGTCTTAGTAATTTCAACAATTGGTATCAGAACAGGTTCCTTCTATTAAAAGGTAGATCTGTAAGCTTAAACATGACAAGTCATGAAGGGACTTCAGCTACTAAGCCCCCTCTATTTGATGGAACAAATTTTACCTTCTGGAAGGTTAGAATGAGAACATATTTAATGGTCTTAGGTGTTGATGTTTGGGATGTAGTAGAGACTAGATATACAAAGCTTGTTGTGTTGGCTTCCAAGGATGATAAGTTAGAGTTTAGCTTTAATGCTAAGGGAATGAATGCTATCTTGAATGGACTTGCTGAAGCTGAGTTTGTAGAGATGATGCATCTTGAAACTGCTAAAGCTACGTGGGCTAAACTTATTAACAATTATGAAGGAAATGAGAAAGTAAAAGATGCCAAACTTCAAACATATAGGTTGAAGTTTGAACAACTAAATATGAATGAATATGAAACAGTTAGCAAGTATTTTTTAAGAGTTGAAGAACTTGTGAATTCCATGAAGGGTCTTGGTGAGAAGATTGAAGAATCATTTTTAGTTCAAAAGATTTTAAGATCTTTGCTTGATAAATTTAATCCAAAAGTCTTTGCAATAAAAGAACTAAATGATCTTAAAACTCTGTCCATTGATCAACTCCTAGGAACTCTAACTGCATATGAAATGAGAATCAACAAAGATAAATCCATTACTAGAGAAGCATCTTTTAAAGAAAACAATAATACTGATTCAGATTTAGATGATATTGAGGCAAAATTTGTGAGAAGGTTAAAGAAAGGATCAGAAAAATATCAAGGCAAGCTTCCCTTCAAATGTTTTAACTGTGGTAAGATAGGTCATTTTTCATCTAAGTGTCCCCACCAGAAAAAGGACCAGAACTCTGGTGATGAAAAGAAGTACAAATTCAAGAAATATAGTAAAATGAAAAGGTTGTGTGCAAACAATTACAATTCCTTAAAAGACATAGATAGCGATTCATCATGTGAAGACAAAGTGAATGATTTTATGCTTATGGATATGGGAGATCTTTATGATGAACACACAAGAGATGAAATGGATGATGAAGAAGCTGTGGTGGATATGGAAGGTGAATTAATCAGTGCTTTGGAAGAAATTGACAGACTCAAATGTAAGAAGAGAAAACAAAAATAGTTGTTGATGCAGTTTAAAATGAATGGTGAAAAAGTTGATGAGAAATTTTCTCTACTAAAAGTGGATTTAGAAGAGGCAAAGAAAATAGAAGACATACTAAAACAACGGTTGTCAGAGAAGAAAGCGAGGTGTGAATCCTTAGAAGAAGAGATAGTAAAAACCAAAAAGGAAATGGAGAAGTTTAAGGCATTGTATCACCAAAATTGTCAAGTATTAAAGCCTCCGAAGAATTAACTTCCATTCTAAATCAACAAAGGAATCCAAAGTTGAAATCTAGCTTGGGATATGAAGAATTATCAAGTAGTGATCATCCAAGTAATACAGAACCCATCAAGTTTGTCAAATCTACAATCATTGACAACAACCACTATGCAGAAACAAAGAAAGAAAATCAACCACCAAGAAGGAATGAAAGAAAAAGTACCAGAACTGAATCTGTAGATCAAAGAAATAACACAAACACATATTTTGATCAAAGAAATCATCAGCATGGAAGAAATCGACTACAGTCTTTTTTCAGGTACAAAGGTTTTTTCTATGGTTATTGTTTTTTCTATTCTAACTTTGGTCACAAAGTTGTAAACTGTTCTTTAAGATCTAGATATGTGAAATCAATATACTCAAGGAATAATTATCTGATAGAGGAGGAGAGTTTAGCTCATGGAACTTCAAAGAGTTCTGTGATAAACATGGGATCAAAAGAGAGTACACAATCCCAAGGAATCCACAACAAAATGGAGTTGTTGAGAGGAAAAATAGATCAGTACAACAAATGGCAATATCAATGATGAATGAAAAAAATATTGCTCAGACATATTGGGTGGAAGCAATACATACATCTATTCATATCCTGAACAAATCTCATCTCAGGCCACATAGTGACAAGACTCCTTATGAATTATGGTTTGGAAGACCCGCTTCAATCAAGCATTTTAAAGTCTTTGAGAGTAAATGTTATATCAAGAATAATGATGAAAATATTGGAAAATATGATGACAGGGATGATGAAGGTATACTCTTAGGTTATTCTACAGACATTAAAATTTATAGATGCTACAATAAGAGGCTACATAAATTGGTTGATTGTATTGACATAAAAGTTGATGAAGAAATCCCAGTAGGAAATGTAAGAAGTGTTGAACCAAGCACATAAGATATAATTGAAAACGAAGATGAACAGGTCCAAGGATCAGAAAGAGAAGAATCTGAATCAGATGAAGATACAAATACTCCAATTGACACAAACTAGCAGAAATAAGCAAAATCACCTCTCAGAATTGTTAGAAAGAATCATCCTAAAAATAAGATAATTGGAGATATAAATAAAGGAGTTTAGACAAGAAGGAAATTGATTAAAGACTCAGAACAATCTCATGTTTCTTTTTTATCTATGGCTGAACCTAAAAATTTTGATGAATCCAACCAACATGATGATTGAATTAGAGATATGAATGAAGAGCTTGATTAGATTGAGAAGAACAATACTTGGGAGCTTGTTCCTAGGCCTGAAGACAAGAATGTAATAGGTTCCAAATGGGTGTTCAAAAATAAAATGAATGAAAAATGACAAGTTGTTAGAAATAAAGACAGATTGGTTTGTAAAGGGTATGCACAAGTTGAAGGTCAGGACTTTGATGAAAATTTTGCACCGGTGGCAAGATTGGAAGCCATGAGAATGTTTCTTGCATATTCATGTCATAAGAACTTTAAAGTTTATCAGATGGATGTTAAGTCAGCATTTGTTAATGGAGATCTAGATGAAGAATTATATATGGAGCAACTTGAAGGATTCTCATTGATAGATAATCCTGATTATGTTTGCAAGCTGAAGAAGGCCTTATATGGACTGAAACAAGCACCACGATCTTGGTATTATAGACTGTACAAGTTTTTACAAGACAAAGGGTTCAAGAAAGGTACTGTTGAAAACAATCTCTACATTAAGTCTGAAGGTGATAATTTACGAGTTGTTTTGGTTTATGTAAATGATAACTTCTTTTGTCTAATATGTTCACCTGGTCAGGGGGAGTACTTATTGAATATATTTTGTATTTCTAAGCTGCTCATAGTTAACAGGGGGAGTATGGACTGCAACATCTCAAGGGGAGCATGTTTCTTCTTTGACATTGGTGTCAAAGGGGGAGAAAGTGTGGTAATTTCAAGAATGCTATAGTGGTTTATTTGGATGTTATTCAAGGGGTTTCAAGAGGTTGCCATCAATGCCAAAGGGGGATATTGTTGGCATGTTTTTCAGACAAAGACATAGTATGCGTGTTTGTCATTGATGGCAACGATCACGATCAGTAGCACAACAAAAATGATGGAATGGAAAGATCAGCAGTGTAATCTTAGGAGGAGGAGCAACAGTGATCGTTGGATCCCATTCAGAATTCTCGATGATCGTTAGATCCAAATTAAGACTTGAGGAGAATAGAGAAGAGGAGAACAAATCTCAGGCGTCATATTTGAGTGCGAAGACCAAACATCGTTGGATCCAGAAGAAGGAGCTCGATCTTTAAGTACAAGATGAAGCAGGCTTAGAAAGTCCCAAAATTAGGAGGACCGTTGATCCAAGAAGGACACTTGGAAAACAATCAAAGCACGACAAAGGTTTCATTTCGTAGTTTCACAGATCAGGAAATCCAAAGGAAAGAGGTTCTCTAACCCCTCAAACTCGCGATATGTGAAATCGCGATAACAATCCTGACCATTGAAGTCATAGGACACATGGCAAGCGATTGGAATCTCATTGACTGAAAATTCAAAGGAAGGAAATCCTACAACCTTCCAACTCGCGATATGTGAAATCATGATAAGGACTGGCCCATGGTCATAGACAAGGTCACATCATCAAAGGTTGGAGGGAGGAGCTAGCGGAGCTAAGCCCCTTTTCAAAGATCACAACATGAAGAGTCAAGACTCTTCACCTCTAAATTACCGAAATGCAAAATGCAAAAACACCTTTTTGTGTAGGCAGTGGTCACCGTTGGTGATCATATAAGAGGGTGGAGCTAGTAGAGCTAATCTCTTTTTTGGTGATCACAATAGGAAGAGTTAAGACTCTTCACCACAGGATTGATGATATGCAAAATGTGATAGGCATTTTGATTAGGCCTGTGGTAGCAGGCAGTGGGCATATGGAGTAAGCGCGAGATCCATCATTTTTAATCCAACGATGCAGGTTAATCATGAATATGATCGAAGGGTCATTGTTTATTTTCATGATTAATTTCTTAGTTAAGTTTCAGTTAACATAATCAAATCATGGTTCTTGATTGGTTGGAAATTTAGTTGCTGAGACATTTTTTATTTTCTCAAGGAGATTCGAAGTGTAACTGATGAGGCTGGTGTGTATAAAAGGAGAGATGCAACGACTGTGTAGGGTTGGCTGTTCTAACCGAAACAATGAGATGAACTGTAAGAAGGGTAAAATGACAGAATGCAGATCATGAGATAAAACTCAGAGATGAGTAACAGTCGTCGAAGAGACATAAGCAAGAGTAGAATAGCAGAATAGCATGAAGCAAGAGAAGAATAGAAAAATAAAATGAACCAGAGAAGAATTGCAGAACAGTGAAGAAGAGGTAAGAATTGAAATACATGTATTGTTTTTTTGTCAATCATGTATTGATAATCAGGGAGGAAGGGTGGTTCTAGGGAGGACTGTGTTTCTCTGATATTCAAGTTGGTGCTTGAATATTGGAAGTTGTATCTTCCATCTAGTTGTGGCTAGTGTTAGGGTCCTATAATCATAGGTAACTCGATTCTTTAGCTGATTTTTGGTGTTTCCCCCGTGATGAAGACATCTGTCTTGCTAGTCTCTCGGTTGTTTCATTTTCCCCCTCCATCCATTTCATCCGATCCTCCATCACCCTACTGCATCCTTCATCCACCGTTGTGCCACTCACTCCCTTTGCCCATTTGTCCCGTTGGCTACTTCTCGCCCGCCTCCCCTCCATGAATAAACAAACTTAGGATAAAAAGAACAATAAGTTAATAATGTTAGAAATAAAATAAGTTAATTAGATTAATTCATAATTTTAGATTAATTAAAATATGCTAGACTAGTTAATAATCAATTAATTAATTAATAATTAAGTTAGTTGTTAATAATTAGGTTAGTTTGTTAGAATAAACATTAATAAAAAATAATAATAAAAACAATATAATAATATTAACAATAAAACTTATAAAATAATAAACATATGAGTTAATATATATATTAAATAAAACATAATGCAAAAACAAACAAAATACAATATAATAAAAACATGCATTAAAAACGAAAACTAATAAACAAAAAAAACAAAAAAACAAAACGTAAATACAAAAACAAAATAAAACGTAAATACAAAAATATATAAAAAAGAAAAACATTAAAACAAATTAAAATTTAATAAATAAAACAAAAAATCAAAAAACAAATAAATTTAAAACATAGAGCACACCTTATGCACTTATCCCCAAATAAAACAAATCCATGGACATAAAAAATTCCGGACCCACCCGTGCTTTTCAAACTTTAACGGAGGGGGGGGTTCTAGAATAGTGGTATTGGGAGGGACACTTGTCACCTCCAGGTGATTTCGGACTCCCCCCTCCCAATACCACTTACCACTTCAGGGGGGGTCCGAAATACCACTTACTTCTCCAAAACCACCCTCCCCATTTTCACAAAACCATTGTTTTTCCAGTTTTGACACCTCATCTTGTGAAGAGGATTTTGTTAAAAATAAGATGAAATTTTAAACACTGAAAGAGGTTTTTGTTAATAGCAAGCTGAAGAACAAAAACCTCTCCCAGTTTTTGCAAAGGTGCGACCAGTTGGGAGAATCAAAGCTATCTCCCAGCCTCATTTTTCAGATTTCTGGTTTTTCCTGTTACAGTCCCGATTTTGCGGGAGCTATTTCAGAGAGGTGGAGACGAAATTTGAGAAGCGGAACGACATTTTTTCTCCAGACAAGATAATGTACAATAACATCCTTTGGGTTTTTCACATGTGTCATTGATTGGGAGAAATCAATGACTGAGCATACCCTTATTTTAAGGAAATTCGGCCTAATTTGCAGTTCCATATTTTTTGGGATTTTATGCTATTCTTGGCCGAGGTGGTTGAATCTGACCTTCTGAGCCTGGGGAGAGTCTGTTTTATAAATTGCAGTGATTCAAATGTGAAAGAGAGAGTTTGATCAGTCAGGGGACCATGATTGAGGTTTTGTAAAACAACTCACTGAGCCTTCTGTATTTTCATCAATTCAATAATACAGTCACAACAACTACAGGATTCATGTGTCATTTTTGGTGGTGATGTTTTCCTCATTCATTGTAAATTTGTTTCCATTGTGTTTCTTAATTTATTCATACTTTGAATTATGCAAAGAAGTTCGAAGAATAGAATTTGTTGAGACATACACTATATTTCTGGCTTTGACATAATTGTCAATGTTTTCTTCTCAATGGTTAATTTCAGGATTCTTGATTGCCTTGTTATTGCCTATTCTTCTCATCTTACTCCTCTAAATCCAAAAATCAAATTCAAAGAATCCAACAAGAGTGCCTACGTTTCCCTATAATGTTATCTGTAGAACTTGTTTTTTATTGAACTTCAGGCTGTGACCCCATTACCCAATGGACCTCTTTTCTCCTGTTCCAGCCAATCACTTAAAAAATCCAAACTCTGAACCCATTAGCTAGCCTAATATCTATTCAAACAAATCTATATCACACAGAGAGATCCCTCTCTGAGTCTTGGAGGGCTATATACAAGACTCGAAGTGGTTTTGATTTTTCCTCTGTGACTGCCTCCACAACCTTGGGTAAATTACAGAGTGCTAACATAATGGTGACCATACTGGGGACTCTCCCCAATAGTACACTTCAAAGCTCCAGATCTAATCACTGATGGTGGACAGTGACCAGACACAATAAGGATGAGATCATTCACCCGACGACTCCAATTATCTCCAGACAATGCCAACTCAAAGACTCCATTGGAGGAAGAACCTAAAGCATGGCCAAGCAGCCTAGAAAGACCAGGTACTCAAGCTCAAATTGCATTCAAGACATCTTTGGTTTTATCTGCAATTATGTTTTGTCTTATTCTAAGCTTGATCAAAAGTATATTATTGAAGATTACATTGATCATCAGCAAACTAATGAGCCTCAAGAGATCAGATCCCCAATTGTAGATTATGTACATACTCATACATCTGTGCACATCCCAGATGCACCTGTAGAAGTCCTAGTGAGACATAAGCCTCTTGCTTTAACTCCTACTCTTGCCAAAGCTCTGGATGGTTGTAAGACTCTTGCTTCACCTCTTGTACCTGTCAAAATCCCAAATAGATACAAACCCCTATATTTTCCTCCTATCCTCCATGACCTCCCTGCAAATTACACCAATAATCTGCCCAGGTTTGATGGAGAGGATGACAATATTACTGTTGAAAAACACATCCAGAGGTTTGAATATTTCCTTGACCTTTATGAGGTTGAAGCTGACGATGTATATATAAGGATGTTTGCTCTGTCTTTGCAAGGTAAAGTTAAGAACTGGTTTAAAAATATCGTAGCTACAAGCATTAACAATTTCCATCAGTTTGTGAAAAATTTCCTAGATCAGTGGGTGATCATGAGAAATGTCTTTCTCATCCTAGAAGAATATGACCATTTGAAAAGACAGCCAGGGAAAATAGTACATCAGTTTTCAACAAGGTTCAATAAGATATATCATGCAATGCCTGCTGATATAAGACCACTCCCAGGATTAGCACACTTGCATTTCCCAGATGCCTTCGATCCTGAGATGGCATTCCAATTAAGAGAAAGGAACACTGCAAGCCTTGAAGAAATGCAGAACATTGCAGTTGATGTGGAGGCCAACTTGTTGATCAAAAGGTCAAAGTTAAATAACAAAGTAAAGGAGAATCTGAAGTCATCAGAAGATAAACTGGACATTTTGGCCAGTGCCATGGAAGAGATGATGCAGAGGATCAACAGGAAAGATGAGCTTGTTGTCCAAAGACATCATGTTCCATTGATTTTAGACAAAGAAAAGGTCATTGTTCCCAAACATTTTGTTACTCATCCTTGGTACCATGGTTTGGATAATGATTCTTTCATGTATTCAATTCACAACACAGTCAAAGATGAAGTTCCATCTCAACTTATAGAGGAACAACCAGTTGATATGATGTGCATGTTGGATGAAATTTCTTATTTGGATAATCTACCCAAGTTCTATCAATATGATGATGATCATGAGGCTGAAAAAGATGTGGACTATTCAAAGAAATCAACAGCATGTCATTGGCAGGAAGAAGATCAGTTACAACTCAGATATGACAATCAACCTTTGCACAAAAATCATGACAGTGATGAGGAAAATGCAGAAAATCTTGGAGTAAGTGGAAACACTTTGCCCTTATGTTTCTCATCTTTTCAATTTCTGAAAAGAATCTCTAGGCCAATTGTAAATAGTGAAGATAGAAAATTCTCTGATCAACCTGTTGAAGATGCCATTGTTGATATGGAAGTTGATCAAGAAGTGCATCCCTTGAGATTTTTTGAAGGTCAAACCTCATATGAAATCATGAAGCCCGAAACAAGTGATGAGCTGATCCATCTTGATTCATGGTCCCTGTGCTTTAATTCATTTCAAATTTTGAGGGGGAATCTTGGTCAGATTCTAGTTGAAAGTCACAGTGTAAGCCATGAAGTACCAATAGAGCCAATGGCACCCTTATCTAAATCATTTATGACCCTATAGCTGTTGTGTTGGATGACTTGTGTCGTCAAAGCCATTTTCCATCATCCAACTATAGGCTGAAAGAATGTTATGATATTGACATGATAAGGAAGTCAACTACAGGGACATGTTCAGCAGAAGTATCATTTCATAACCCACCAGAACATTTGCAGCCATGTCAGGAAGTGCATGAGGATGCAAAGAGCATAACTACGACATCAAATCATGAAGTTGAGTTGATTAAATTTGAATATCCAGTAATTGGTCAAGTCTATCTTGATCCAGTGGCTATTTATATGGAGAAATTGTTCATCACAAAGCCACAATGCATTCCCGGTATTTCCGTTATCTGTCATGTTTATCAAGCTCCTTGTAATGAAGATCATGATGAAAATCATTTCATGATGCCTACACAAGTTCTATTTCTGATCATGATTAAAAATATTGAAAGAGTAGAGCTAGTAGAGCAGTTGCTTGACTGGCTGCATTGGCATTATTGTATCATTTAAAACAACAAAATTGTCAGCAGTATAGGGTAGGTAGGAGAGTGTGAATAAGCTCAACATTCTCAGCATCTCTTTTTCAGCAGTGTCCATTATGATTTGGTTTTCAGTTGCAAGATCAAAACAGGTACAGGTTGAAGAATAAGATTTTAGGATTGGCCCAATGAATAAAGCATCGGTCTGCATATTCAGAGTTCAGTGGTTCTTGACACCTCCCGAAAGCGCTGCCATCCCTAGGTGGAGCCTATGTTAGGGTCCTATAATTATAGGTAACTCGATTCTTCAGCTTCTTTTTGGCATTGCCCCTGTGATGAAGACATATGTCTTGTTGGTCTCTTGGTTGTTTCCTTTTTCCCCTCCATCCATTTCGTCCAATCCTCCATCACCCTATTATATCATTCATCCACTGTTGCGCCACTCACTCCCTTTGCCCATTTGTCCCGTTGGCTACTTCTCACCCGCCTCCCCTCCATGAATAAACAAACTTAGGCTAAAAAGAACAATAAGTTAATAATGTTAGCAATAAAATAAGTTAATTAGATTAATTCATAATTTTAGATTAATTAAAATATGTTAGACTAGTTAATAATCAATCAATTAATTAATAATTAAGTTAGTTGTTAATAATTAGGTTAGTTTGTTAGAATAAACATTAATAAAAACAATATAATAATATTAACAATAAAACTTATAAAATAATAAACATATAATTTAATATATATATTAAATAAAACATAATGCAAAAACAAACAAAATACAATATAATAAAAACATGCATTAAAAACGAAAACTAATAAACAAAAACAAAATAAAACGTAAATACAAAAATATATAAAAAAGCAAAACATTAAAACAAATTAAAATTTAATAAATAAAACAAAAAATAAAAATAAAAATTAAAATTAAAAACATAGAGCGCACCTTATGCACTTATCCCCAAATAAAAAAAATCCACGGACATAAAAAATTCCGGACCCCCCCCCCCGTTCTTTTCAAACTTTAACGGAGGGGGGGGGTCCGGAATAGTGCTATTGGGAGGGACACTTGTCACCTTCAAGTGATTTCGGAACCCCCCTCCCAATACCACTTACCACCTCAGGGGGGGTCCGAAATACCACTTACCTCTCCAAAACTGCCCTCCCCCATTTTCACAAAACCGTTGTTTTTCCAATTTTGACACCTCATCTTGCGAAGCGGATTCTGGGAAACCGAAGATGAAATTTTAAAAACTGAAAGAGGTTTTTTTTCATCAAGGATGAAGAACAAAAACCTCTCTCAGTTTTTGTAAAGGTGCCACCAGTTGGGAGAATCGAAGTTGTCTCTCAGCCTCATTTTTCGGATTTCTGGTTCTTCCTGTTACAGTCCCGATTTTGTAGGAGTTGTTTCAAAGAGGTGGAAATGAAATTTGAGAAACTGAAGGAGGTTTTTTCTCCAGAAAAGATAGTATACAATAAACTCCTTTGGGTTTTTCACAAGTTTCACTGATTGGGAGAAATCAATGACTGAGCGTACCCCTATTTTAAGGAAATTCGGCCTAATTTGTAGTTCCACATTTTTGGGGATTTTATGTTATTCTTGGCCGAGGTGGTTGAATCCAACTTTCGGAGCCTGGGGAGAGTCTGTTTTATAAATTGTAGTGATTCAAATGTGTAAAGAGAGAGGTTGATCAGTCAGGGGACCATGATTGAGGTTTTGTAAAATAGCTCACTGAGCCTTCTATATTTTCATCAATTCAATAATACAGTCACAACAACTATAGGATTCATGTGTCATTTTTGGTGGTGATGTTTTCCTCATTCACTGTAAATTTGTTTCCATTATGTTTCTTAAGTTATTCATACTCTGAATTATGCAAAGAAGTTCAAAGAACAGAATTTGTTGAGACATACACTTTGTTTTTGGCTTTGACATAATTGTCAATGTTTTCTTCTCAATGGTTAGTTTCATGATTCTTGATTTCCTTGTTATTTCCTATTCTTCTCATCTTGCTCCTCTAAATCCAAAAATCAAATTCAAAGAATCCAACAAGATTGCTTACCTTGCCCTGTAATGCTGTCTGTAGAACTTGTTTTTGATTGAACTTCAGGTTGTGACCCCATTACCCAATGGACCTCTTTTCTCTTGTTCCAACCAATCACTTAAAAAATCCAAACTTTGAACCCATTAGCTAGCCTAATATCTATTCAAACAAATCTATATCACACAGAAAGATCCCTTTCTGAGTCTTGGAGGGCTAGATCTAAGACTCAAAGTGGTTTTGATGTTGCCTCTATGACTGCCTCCATAGCCTTGGGAAAATTACAGAGTGCTAACAACTAGAAAACAAGGTGGTAGGGTGGTGCTCGGGAAAACACAGAGTTTTATGTATAGAAGTTGGTGCTTGTATGAATCCAGTTGGTGCTGGAATATTTAGGGATTGGGTGCTTCCTTCTAGTGGATGCTAGAGAAATCAGAGATTTGGTGCTCTCAACAAGTTGGAGTTTGTAAAACAAAGGTAGTAGCCTCACTTTGAGTTAGTGCTCAAATATAGATGATGTACAAAACTTAAAATACTGCCTATCATTTCGAAGAAGAAGGTGTTTTCTCCCTTTATGGGTTTCCTTGTGAAAATCCGTCTCTGTGTATATCTTATGTGCGATTGGTGTTCATTATTTATGTTGTCCATATGATGTATAATATTGATGGTCACTTGATGAAATATTAAAAATGGTTTGATAGACTTAAAATTGTTTAAGCACAGTAACAACTGATTCACCCCCCCTCTCAGTTGTCTTAGTTATTTCAACAACTACATCATCCATAAACCATGTGTCAACAATACTACTAAAAAGTGTCTCCAACCATGTACCAAGTATGTACCAATCATGTATCAACTACTCATCAACTATGACTCATCAAGATATACCAACATCATCAACTATACACCTCATGTATGTGCCAACTCATCAACTACGTGTCTCAACCATGTACCCAACATGTACCTCAACCAAAATCCCTCATCAATTTCATCATACAAATCTGATTTGTAACTCTATAATAGATCTGGTTTTTATGATCACATACCTACAAACCTTCATTAAATTTAATAACATGAGACTAGCATTTTCATCAAACTTTTCTTTAGTCTTACATGACTAGTTTTGGATTAGTCAACAACCCTAACTTGAAATAATCATAACTATGTACCTGTAATGAATAAGCATTTGAAATTGATACAAAATGTTCTTCAGTGTATTTTATGAAATTCCTCCAGGTGTCACAACTTGGAACCTCTTAGAAAATGAGTTATAGAAAAAATGACATACCTTGCTGAATTATGGCTTATTCTAGAGAGAGACCTTGTAGAGAGTGTCACACACAAAATATTTGTTGAATAGATCTGAAAATGTTACACATCATAATAAATTAGTACTATAAACAACACATTTTTTCTTACTAAATTTGGATCTGTTAAGAATACGTTATGACATTTTACCCGGAACACCTGTTTTAGACTAGTTTAAGGACTAGCCACAAACCCTATTTTCCACAGAGTGTAAATCCAAAAATAAAATGACCCACAAGATAAATTGCTTACCACAGACAATTGGATATGTTTCCTAAATGGATTATGAATCTCACGGTCTGAATCATTCTAGAGAAAACATTATTGTGAAAATGGTGAGATGACCTGTAAATAACATTCCTTAGAAAGCATCATCAAAAGAATTTATCCTCCCTTGATTTCCAGACCTCTTTTCTTCACCTTCCCTATGAAATTCAACTTAGATATCCTATGGTTACCTCAGTCACCAATAGATATTCAATATTCTCAAGTGTGATGTAAAATGAGAGAGCCTTGCCTCTTATTTATACTCTCCATCTTCTAGGTCACTTAATCCATTTCTAGGTCACTTAACCTATTTCTAGGTCACTTAACCCATTCCTAGGTCACTTAACCTATTTCTAGGTCGCTTAACCCATTTATAGGTCACTTAACCTATTTTCCTCATTTTTAGGGTTAACCAGTTTCCATAATTAGAAAGTTCTCCATTACTTTATCATTTAAATATTCCTCCTTGACTTTGTCACCTCACTTTATCATTTAAATAATCTTGTTTGATTTTGTCACTTCATTTTATTATTTAAATAATATTCTTTGATTTTGTCACTTTACTTTATTATTTAAATAATCCTTCTTGACTTTGTCACTTTACTTTATCATTTAAATAATAATTTATTCTTTGCAATCTCTTTGACTTCTTTGACCTTTTGGGGCTTCAAGCCAACATATGAGGGTCCTCCAACTTCGTAAGGCCATAACTCTCAAACCGTGAGGAGTTATGTGACATTCCACATACCACCAGAAATGGCATGACATGTAATATCCATTTATACTATTAGTTCCTTCAAATATATCAAAATTCATACCATTATCCATCAAACAAACTTGGGTCCATTACCCAAACGTGGGTTCTCCAACTTCTCATGGCCATAACTCTCTAACCATGAGGAGTTATGTGAATTTCAACATACCACCATAAATGGAATGACATGTACTATCCATATAGAATAGTATTACCTTAAAATATATTAAAAATTATACCATTATACATGAAACAACCTTTGGTCCATTACCCAAACCTTTGTGCTACCAGAATTCGCTACCAGACTTTCTCGAAGGGTTGACATCAATCACTAAGGGTTGACATCAATATACAATATCACTCTCCAATAGTTGACATAAATGAAAACCAACAACCCATACCAACTATCCATGAACCTAAGCCAACTTTCTGATAGAATATTTGTTGACTATGTCTCGAAATTATGATAACCTAGAGTTGACTGAGAAGGGTAAGAAAACTTCATACGATCAAGCCCCTTTCCACATAGAGAATCCTAACAAAGATACAATGCTACACATAGCTAATGGAGTTTATAAAAGGACAACGCATAACCCTAATGCATGATCCACTCTCAATTATTCAGCCGTTAAGCTTTTGGCTCAGATGCCTTGTGCAATGTCTTCTTTGGAGGTGCTCCAAAGTTTCCCCTCATAGTGCATTTCATTGTTGTCTACTATAGGAGCTGCATATTCTACTAGTCAGATCGTAATGAAGCTTGATGCTACTGATATGAGGCCATGCCTTCTGTATCATGTAGGTTTTCATATTGGTATTGTTTGCAACAATCTCTTAGTTAAGAGAATCGTTGTTGATGAAGGAGCTTCCACATGCATGATGTATTTGTCATGTTGGAAATCCATTTATTCTCCTAAACTTATACCTTCTCCTACACTCTTGACTATCTTCGATGGAAGATCATTTCAACCACATGGTATGATTCCTTCATGTATGGTTACACAAGGGGGAAATTATGTTGGCGTAGAGGTTTAATTATTTGATGCGCCGCTTGACTATAATCTCTTATTAAGAATAAGTTGGACATATGCCATGACAGTTGTCATCTCGATAGTTTTTCAGATTATATGTTTTCACCATGAGGGAAGAATCATGACCGTCAATCACGTGGTGTCCAACCTTTCTGATGTGATAGATAATCTTGGGACTACTGTCCCCTGGATTGAAAATTCTCAAGAATCCATTGAGAGCATTAGTTTTGGGATGTACCCTTCGCTTATGGGATCATTTGAATCTTCTGCACCAATTTTGTATGTTCGTGCCACTCTAGTTAATAGGGTCACTTCGTTTAGAACATTGTATATACAGGACCCATGGACCCTTCCCTTTCCATCTAGTGTGGTTGAAAGTTGAGTTCATGCTGGGATGGCCAAACCCTTGTCTACAACTGAAATAGCTTATCAAGCCATTCAACAAGCCATGACCAACCCAGATCAAGATCCAACAATCATCTAAGAGGATGATCTCTTTCCTGAGCCTATTTGGGCTCAAAACCATTCCAACTCCCAATATTGTCTAGGTACCATCCTGCCTTCAGACGAAGCAATCATCAATGAAATGGTTGGAGTTGAAAGGCCATGGGAGGATTTGCTTCATAGATCATATTTCATCCCTGAACTCAGTTTAGTTGAGAGTGGAGATTTCAATTCAACCATTGTTGGAAGTGTTAATGTAATAGTCAATCCCTTGGCTAGACATGGTGTCTATGCTGAAGGAAACATGACTAATATATGAAAGACGATCCAGGTCAACATTTCTAAGAATCCTAAAATTGTCGAAAATGCATTTATTGGAGAAGAATGCTCACAGGACGAGATCTCTTAATATACGATACTATTTAAGGAATTTTGATATGGGTTCACATGGTCTTATGAGGAAATGCCTGGAATCGATCCTTAAATATTTCAACATGAGATTCAAACATATGGAAATGTAAAGTTGGTTCGATAAAAGTTGAGACCCATGAACCCAAGAAAGGCAACAACAATAAAAGCAGAAGTTGAAAATATGCTTAATGAAAGATTTATCTACCCAGTTCCTCTGATGGAATGGGTCTCCAACCATGTTCATGTTGATAATAAGGGTACAATATGTGTCTACATGGATTTTAGGGACTTAAATAAGGTATGTCCTAAAGATAACTTTCTGATATCATTCATTGATCAAATCTTGGATGAATGTTTGGGGAGTGAAATATTCTCGTTTATGGATGCTTTTTTCGGCTACAACCAAATTGAAATTTTTCTAGAATACCAACACAAAACAACCTTCATATGTCCCTGGGGTACGTTTTCTTACAGGAAAATGTCGTTTGGTCTTAAAAACGTTGGTATAACATTCCAACGGGCCATGATGTTTTCCTTTCATGACTTAAATAATATAGTGTACTTAGATGATCTCATGACTCATTCGCACAAGAGGGCCCAACATCTCTTACACCTCTGCTTAGTTGTTGAATGGTGTTGTTTCTATAGGATCCGATTGAATCTACAGAAGTGTATTTTTTGTGTGACCTCTGGTCGTCTTTTGGGATTCATCGTTTTGGAAAAATGGATCATGGTTAACCCCTTGAAGGTTGATTCAATAACTCAGTTGCCTCCCCTGCGTACAATATGGCAACTTCAAAGCATACAAGGAAAGGCAAATTTCCTCAGGTGTTTTGTCCCAAACTATGATAACATGACTAAGAGCTTTATGCACCTTTTGAGGAAAGGAGTCCCATTCTGTTGGGACGAAGATGCACAATGTTCTTTTGATTATTTGAATAAAGCGTTGGTTTCGACTCCTTTGTTGAGTCCCCCTAATTACAATTGAGATTAATTTTTGTATTTGGCATCAATTAAGTCTTTGATCGACATGTTTCTAGTTCAGGAGGATAATGATCTCCAAGATCATGTCATCTATTACTTGAGTCATGCTCTCATGGGTCCTGAAATTAGATATTCACATGAAGAGAAACTGGTGCTCGCAACCTTTCATGATGTCCAACAGATCCAACATTACATTCTATTACGAAAGACATGTTGGCATGTTTTCAGACAGAGGCAGAGTATGCATGTTTTTCATTGATGGCGATGTCATTGGTGGCGAAGATCAACACGATCAGTAGTGCAGTGATAATGGAATGGAAATGTCAATATCAACAGTGAAGAGAAACAATGATCGTTAGATCCCATTCAGAATTCCCTATGACCATCAGATCTGAATTCAGATAGGAAGAGCGCGTAGTAGAAGAGAATAGATCTCAGGCATCAGATCTGAGCATGAAGACTGACTTTCATTGGATCCATAAGAAGGAGCACGATATTTACGTACAATATGAAGCGGGCCTACAAAATCTCGAACGCGGGATTAGTTATGATTTAGTTAGCATAACCAAATCATGGTTCTTGGATGGTTGGCGATTCAATGGCTGAAGTGTTGTTGTCCTAGGAATTTGAGGTGTAACTGAAGTCGTGAGAAGTGCATAAAATAAAGATGCAGTGACTATGTATGGTTGGTTGTTCTGAATGAAAAGAGTTGAACTGTAAGAAAGGTAAAATTATAGTATGCGCAGTGTGAGAACAACAGTATGCACAGTGTGAGATACAAATCAGAGATGAGTAATAGATGCTGAATAGACAGAAGCAAGAGCATAATTGCAGAACAACTTGAAGTAGAGAAGAACTGCAGAATAGCTTAAAGAAAAGCAGAATTGTAGAACATATAGAAGCATAGAAGAATTGTAGGATAGAAGAGAAGTGATAAGAATTGAAACACCTACGTTGTTGGTCATTCAATCATTTTACTTATAAACAGGGAGGTAGGGTAGTGCTAGGGAGGAATGTGGTCCTATGATATTCAAGTTGATGCTTGAATATTAGGAGTTGTAGCTTCCATCTAGTTGTGGCTAGAAAATAGGTTGTCAGGGTGGTGCTTGGGAAAACACAGAGTTTTCTGTATGCAAGTTCGTGCTTCTATAAGTGGAAGTAGGTGCTTCCATCCAGTCAGTGCTGGAACACTGAGGGAGTTGGTGCTTCCTTCTAGTGGGTGCTAGAGAAACCAAAGAGTTGATGCTCTCAACAAGTTGGAGCTTGTGAAATAGAGGTAGTAGCCTCACTTTGAGTTTGTGCTCAAACATAGATGATGTACAGAACTTAAAAGACTGCTTATCATTTCGAGGAAGAAGAGGTGTTCTCCCTTTATGGGTTTCCTCATGAAAATTTGCATTTGTATATATCTTATGTCTGACTGATGCTCATTATTTATGTTGTCCATATGCTACATAATATTGATGGTCACTTGGAGAAAGATTAAAAAAATGGTTCAATAGACTTAAAATTGTTTAAGCACGGTAACAACTAATTCACCCCCCCTCTTAGTTGTCTTAGTAATTTCAACAATTGGTATCAGAGTAGGTTCCTTTTATCTAAAGTTAGATATGTAAGCTTAAACATGGAAAGTCATGAAGGGACTTCAACCACTAAGCCTCCTCTGTTTGATGGAACAAATGTTTCCTTCTGGAAGGTTAGAATGAGAACATACCTAATGGCCTTAGGTGCTGATGTTTGGGATGTAGTAGAGATTGGATACATAAATCCTGTTGTGCTAGCTTCCAAGGATGATAATTTAGAATTTATATTTAATGCTAAGGGAATGAATTCTATCTTGAATGGACTTGCAGAAGCTGAGTTTGTAAAGGTGATGCATCTTCAAACTGCCAAAGAAATGTGGGATAAACTTATTAGCAGTTATGAAGAAAATGAGAAAGTAAAAGATGCCAACTTCAAACATATAGACTGAAATTTGAACAGATAAAGATGAATGAAGATGAAACAGTTAGCAAGTGTTTTTTAAGAGTTGAAGAACTTGTGAATTCCATGAAGGGTCTTGGTGAGAAGTTTGAAGAATCATTCTTAGTTCATAAGATTTTAAGATCCCTGCTTGATAAATTTAATCTAAAAGTTTCTGCAATAGAAGAACTAAATGATCTTAAAACTTTGTCCATTGATCAACTCCTAGGAACCTTAACTGCATATGAAATAAGAATTAGCAAAGATAAATCCATTACTAGAGAGGCTTCTTTTAAAGCAGACAAGAATGTTGATTCAGAGTTAGATGATATTGAAGCAAAATTTGTGAGAAGGTTAAAGAGAGGATCAGAATATCAAGGCAAGTTTCCCTTCAAATGCTTTAACTATGGTAAAACAGGGCATTTTGCATCTAAGTGTCCCCACAAGAAAAATGACCAAAAAGACCAAAACTCTGATGATGAAAAGAAATACAAATTTAAGAAATATAGTAAAAAGAAAAGTTTGTGTGCAAACAATGATGGCTCCTCAAAAGACATAGATAGTGATTCATCCTATGAAGACAAAGTGAATGAATTTATGCTTATGGCTATGGGAGATATTGATGATAAACTCACAAAAGGTGACATGGATGATGAAGAAGTAGTGGTGGATATGGAAGGTGAATTAATCAGTGCTTTGGAAGAAATTGATTGACTCAGATGTAAGAAGAGAAAACAAAAACAATTGTTGATACATTTTAAAATGAATGGTAAAAAATCTGATGAAGACTCTTCCCTATTAAAAGTAGAGTTAGAAGAGGCCAAGAAAATAGAGGAGATATTGAAACAACAGTTATCGGAGAAGAAAGCAAGGTGTGAATCCTTAGAAGAAGAGATAGTAAAAACCAGAAAAGAAATGGATAAGTTTAAGGAATTGTATCACCAAAATCTGTCAAGCATTAAAGCTTCAGAAGGATTAACCTCCATTCTAAATCAACAAAGAAACCCAAAGTTGAAAGCTGGGTTGGGGTATGAAGAAGGATCAAGTAGTGATCATCCAAGTAATATAGAACCTATCAAGATTGTCAAATCCTCAAACATTGACAACAGTCACTCTGCAGAAACAAAGAAAGAGAATCATCCACCAAGAATAAATGAAAGAAAAAGTACCAGAACCGAATATGTAGATTAGAGAGATTATTGGCATGAAATAAATCAACCTCCTCAAAGAAGACAAACTTTTTCAAGGTACAAAGGTTTTTTCTATGGTTATTGTTTTTTCTGCTCTAATTTTGGTCACAAAGCTATAAACTGTTCTTTAAGATTTAGATATGAACAATCAAGATAATCAACAAATAACCATCTTCCACAACAAAGATCAAGACAACCAAGCAACAAACAACCTCAAACTATAAATCATGTGATGGCTCGAAAAAGGACGCAGGTTAAGAATAACAATAGTTATGAGCATAAAAATCGCTATGATATGAATTCAGTGAACCAAAATGTTACCTCTTCCATAATTATGGACATAAAGATGCAGATTGTCACTTAAGGAATTACAAGCTAGATTTGATCCCCACTACTGAAAATGTCAAGGTTTGGAAGAAGAAAGTAGATGACAAGTGTGGGCTAGTGTTATCATCCCAAAAACAAAAGAATCCCTGGTATATTGACAATGGATGTTCCAAACATATGACTGGAGACAAAAGTAAGTTTTTAACTTTAAGTGAAAACAAATTAGAGAATGTAACTTTTGGAAATGATGCATCAGGAAAAATAAAAGGTAAAGGAATGGTAAGCCTGAGTAATGGCAAAGGAAAAGCTCAAGATGTGTTGTTTGTAGATGGTCTGAAACATAATCTACTAAGTGTCATTCAAGTTTGTGACAAAGGATGTGAATTTGTTTTTACTTCTAAAGACTGTAAAATAAAGTCTTTGAATTCAGGACAACTGGTTGAAAAATGGATAAGAACAGAAAACAATGGCTATGTGTTAAAAGAAGAAAAAGAAGAATTCCACTTAAGAAAATATGATGAAAGTTGGTTGTGGCATAGGAAACTTGGACACCTAAATTTTGATCATATAATCAAGCTCAGAAACAATGGGGCAGTAAAATATCTTCTGAAGATATCAAATCCATACGACTCTATTTGTAATCCTTGCCAGATAGGAAAGCTTACTCGCACACAATTCAAGTATAAAAACATTCCTTCAATAGAAAAACCTCTCCAGTTAGTACATATGGATTTATGTGGACCATCAAGGAAAGAAGGTACAAGAAAATAAAATTATTTTATGTTGATTATTGATGATTATTCTAGACTAACATGGGTTGCCTTTTTGAAGGAAAAATCTGAAGCATTTGAAAAATTCAAAGTCTTTAAGGCTCTAACTGAGAATCAAACAGGAAAAATATTGAAGGTAGTAAGGTCTGATAGAGGAGGAGAGTTCAGCTCATGGAACTTCAAAGATTTCTATGATAAAAATGGAATCAAAAGAGAGTACACAATTCCAAGGACTCCACATCAAAATGGAGTTGTTGAGAGGTAGAATAGATTAGTACAACAAATGGCAAGGTCGATGATGAATGAAAGGAACATACCTTAGACGTATTGGGTGGAAGCAATTCATACAGTTGTTCATATCCTTAACAAAGCACATATCATACCACACAGTGACAAGACTCCTTATGAAATATAGTTTGGAAGACCTACTTCAATCAAACATTTTAAAGTCTTTGGGAGTAAATGTTATATTGAGAATAACGATAAAAATATTGGCAAATACGATGACAGGGTTGATGAAGGTATCTTCTTGGGTTATGATACAAATAATAAAGGGTACAGATGTTACAATAAGAGGCTGCATAAAATGGTTGATTCTATAGACATAAAAGTTGACGAAGAAATCTCAGTCAGAAATGTAAGCAGTGTTGAACCAAGCACAGAAGATATAGTTGAAGATGAAAATGAATAGGTCCAAGGATCAGGAAGAAAAGAATATAAATCATATGAAGATACAAATACTTAGGCTGACACAAATCAACAGAAAGAAACAAACCCACCTCTCAGAACTGTTAGAAAGAATCATCCTAAAAATCAGATAATTAGAGATATAAATAAAGGAGTTCAGATAAGAAGGAAATTGATTAAAGACTCAGAACAATCTCATGTTGTTTTTCTATCTATGATTGAACCTAAAATTTTTTATGAAGCCAACAAGCTAGATGATTAGATTAGAGATATGAATGAAGAGGTTGATGTTTAGCCCTAATATTGACTATGTTAAGCCCTATGATCAGACCTATGGCATTGCAGAGAAGAAATATCAGAGAACTACCTAAAAGAAAGTTTCATACCCAGAAGGGCCGAAACTTGGGAGATAGAACAGAATAAATATTGTCTAGCAGAACCGCCTCAAAATCAAGATTCAAAAGTGATACTTGGCCAACATGCCACCGAAAAAGGGACCTTGTACACCAAATAAGCCTCTAGAAAATCCTAATTAGACTCTTGATGAAGGTGAAGAAATGAATAGGGACATAAATGAACTACAAAAGAATATGGATTCAATGGAAGCTAAGTTGGATACTAATATGGATTCAATGGAAGCTAAGTTGGATACTAAGATAGATGGTTTAAAAGGGGAGATCATGGAAGTATTGAAAAAAATCGTAATAGAGAAGACACCTGAAAGTGAAAATGCATCCCATGAAATTCATGATGAGGACACAAGGAA
>ML781266.1:228759-259889 GCA_009831015.1 Picea engelmannii
TTGCATATTCATGCCATAAGAACTTTAAAGTGTATCAGATGGATGTTAAGTCAACATTCCTTAATGGAGAACTAGAGGAAGAAGTATATATGGAGCAACCTGAAGGATTCTCATTGACAGATAATCCTGATTATGTTTGCAAGATGAAGAAGGCCTTATATGGATTGAAACAAGCACCACGAGCTTGGTATTATATACTGGACAAATTTTTACAAGACAAAGGGTTTAATAAAGGTACTGTTGACAACAATCTCTACATTAAGTCTGAAGGTGATAATTTACTAGTTGTTTTGGTTTATGTAGATGATATTATTTTTGGTTGTACTAATGAATCCTATGTCGAGTGGTTTTCTAACTCTATGCAAATAGATTTTGAGATGTCCATGATAGTAGAACTGTCATACTTTCCGGGTTTACAAGTAAATCAGATTTCTGCAAGAATATTTATCTCTCAAGAAAAATATTTGAAAGAGATGTTGAAGAAATTTCAGATGGAGGATTCCTCTCCTGTAAGTACACCTATGGTGGTTAGTTCCAAGCTCAGTAAAGATGATATTTCACCTGATGTTGATCAAAGGACATATTTCTCTATGATAGGCAGTCTTCTGTACATCACAACATCCCGTCCTGATATAATGCAAGTTGTTGGAATGGTAGGTCGTTATCAGTTTGCTCCTAAAAAAAATCACTTGGTAGCTGTCACAAGGATATTCAAATACTTGAAGGGAACAATGACTTATGTTCTGTGGTATCCCAGAAATCAAACTTTTCAGTTAATTTCTTATTCAGATGCGGATTGGGGAAATTCTGTGGATGAGAGAAAGATCACCAGTGGAGGTGCCTTCTTCCTGGGTGACTCATTGGTAGCATGGATTAGTAAGAAGAAGGGATCTATTTCCTTATCAACTACAGAAGCAGAGTACATTGTTGTTGCTACTTGTTGCACTCAGATTTTGTGGATGATTCAAACTCTTGCAGATTTGAAGGTAAACTATACTATTCTGATTACAATTCATTGTGATAACACCAGTGACATTAGTGTCTCCAAGAACCTTGTTATTCACTCCAAGATCAAGCATATCCCAATAAAATACCATTTTCTCAGAGAACAAGTTACAAACAGAGTGGTTCAACTTAATTATATTATGTCCATAGAACAAATAGCTGATATCTTTACTAAACCGTTAGTAGTGGCCCCTTTTGGATATCTTCGTCAAAAGTTGGGGGTTATAACTTCCTTCATCTAATATGTTCACCTGGTCAGGGGGAGTACTTATTGAATATCTATTGTATATATAAGATACTCATAGTTGACAGGGGGAGTATGTACCGCAACATCTTAGGGGGAGCATGTTTCTTCTTTGACATTGATGTCAAAGGGGGAGAAAGTGTGGTAATTTCAAGGATTCTACAGTGGTATTAATTTCAGGTATGCTACAGTGGTATAATTGCATGTTTTTCAAGGGGTTTCCATCAATGCCAAAGGGAGATATTGTTGGCATGTTTTCAGACAGAGGCAGAGTATGCGTGTTTTTCATTGATGGAGATGTCATTGATGGCGAAGATCATCACGATCAGTAGTGAAACAATAATGACATGGCAATGGAAAGATCAACAGTGAAGAGAAATAATGATCATTGGATCCCATTCAGAATTCTTGATGACTGTCAGATCTGAATTCAGATAGGAAGAGCGCGTAGTAGAAGAGAATAGATCTCAGGCATCAGATCTGAGCCCGAAGATCGACCATCGTTGGATCCATAAGAAGGAGCATGGTATTTACGTGCAAGATGAAGTGGGCCTACAAAATCCCAAAAGTAGGAGGACCATCCATATTCAATAAGGACACATGGCGAGCGACTAGAATTTCGCTGACCTGCACATTAGAGGAGTCAACGGAACATGGTGTGGGAACTTGTGATATGAAAAATCCTAAGAATTGATCTGTACCTTTGGATCAAGGTATGTTGTGGAACGTTGGATGCAGAGGACACATGGTGAGAGATTGGCATTTTGATGACTGGAAAGTCAAAGGAAGGAAATGCTCTAACCTTGCAACTCGCAATATGCGAAATCATGATAAGGTCTGGCCCATGTTCATAGACAAGGTCACATCGTCGAAGGCTTATGGGAAAGAGAAAATTGCTAAGCTCCATTTCGAGGATCACAACTTGGAGTGTTGAGACCCTTCATCACAAGAATCTTGAAATGCAAGATCGCGATGAGATCTAGACCATCGGATAATTGGAGATCTCAACCATTGATCAGGCTCAATGAAGTTCATAAGTTCATGAAATGTGAAACACCTTTTGGTGTAGGTTGTGTTCATCGCCGATGGTCATATGAGAGGGAAGAGCTAGCATGAATCTAAGATCCATTTCGGGGATCGCAACTTGGAGTGTCGAGACCCTTCGACAAAGGATTTTCAAAATGCAAAATGTGAAATGCATTTTGATTAGGCCCATGGTCACAGCCAGTGGGCATACGGGATAAACGCAAGACCTTGCGGATTTAATCCAACAATGCTTGTTAAATGGAAATTTGATCAAAGGGCTACTGTTTATATTTACGATTAACTGTTCAGTTACGATTCATTTAGCAGAACTGAATCATGGTTCTTGGATGGTTGGTGATTTAGTGGCTAAATCATTGTTGTCCTAGGAATTTGAGGTGTAACTGAAGTCATGAGAAGTGCATAAAAGAAAGATGTAGTGACTGTGTATGGTTGGTTGTTCTGAATGAAAAAGGAGTTGAACTGTAAGAAAGGGAAAATTGCAGTATGTGCAGTGTGAGACCGACAGTATGCGTAGTGTGAGATAAAACTCAGAGATGAGTGACAGATGCTAAATAGACAGAAGCAAGAGCATAATTGTAGAACAACTTGAAGTAGAGAAGAATTGTAGAACAACTTGAAGCAGAGAAGAATTACAGAACAGATAGAAGCATAGAAGAATTGCAGGACAAAAGAGAAGTGTTAAGAATTTAAACACCTGCATTGTTGGTCATTCAATCATTTTACTTGTAAACAGGGAGGTAGGGTGGTTCTAGGGAGGACTGTGGTCCTATGATATTCAAGTTGATGCTTGAATATTGGGAGTTGTAGCTTTCATCTAGTTGTGGCTAGAAAATAGGGTGGTAGGGTGGTGCTTGGGAAAACACAGAGTTTTCTGTATGCAAGTTGGTGTTGGTATAAGTGGAAGTAGGTTCTTCCATCTAGTCGGTGCTGGAACACTCAGGGAGTTGGTGCTTCCTTCTAGTGGGTGCTAGAGAAACCAGAGAGTTGGTGCTCTCAACAAGTTGGAGCTTGTGAAACAAAGATAGTAGCCTCACTTTGAGTTGGTGCTCACACATAGATGATGTACAAAACCTAAAATACTACCTATCATTTCGAAGAACAAGAGGTTTTCTCCCTTTATGGGTTTCCTCATGAAAATTTGTCTCTGTATATATCTTATGTGTGACTGATGCTCATTATTTATGTTGTCCATATGTTGTATAATATTGATGGTCACTTGGAGAAAGATTAAAAAAATGGTTCAATAGACTTAAAATTGTTTAAGCACAGTAACAACTGATTCACCCCCGCTCTCAGTTGTCTTAGTAATTTCAACAAGACAACTGTCATCACCATGGTCAATCCATTTCAATATGTTTTGAATAGGAGAATTATTGGTGAGAAGTACAACAAGTGGATTGTTGTGCTTCAAGAGTTCTACTTGTAATTTTCTTCTGAAGAATATAAGAAGTCTTCAGTCTTCGCTGAGATGATGCTATAGTTTTTGGTAGAGAATGAGTAAGGCGAGACGACAAACTCATTTTTGCATGAGCACATTTTCCTCATCTCTTCGTACGATCCATGATATGGGGATATCCTTATATATCTCAAAAATTTGAAGTTCACTCTGAATTGCTCGAGAGACGAGCGACGATAGATCCATCATATGGTGAAAAAATACCTAATTATCATTGACACTTTGCATCAACAAGGGGTTGAATTGATCCTTCGACATTTATTAACTCTTGAATAACCAGAGGTTGTTTTAAATGACTGCCATAGTGGATCATGTTTTGGTCACTTATCTAGGTTGGAAACAACCCAAAAAGTTTTGCGTGTATGATACTTTTTCTCTAGGATATTTAAAGATTATGTTGAAGCAGTCAAGAAGTGTCATCCATGCCAAATTTTCACTAAGAAAATGCGTGTACATACTACTCCAATGTTTCCTGTTATCATTGTTGGCCCCTTCACCAAGTGCGGGTTAGATTTTATGACATGCCACCCGACTTTGGCTAGGGGGCATTGTTACATCATCGCAGGCATCAAATACTTAACTAAGTGGGCCAAGGTTATTGAAACATTTCCTAATGATGAGGAGAAAACAACACTATTCATATTTAATTAGGTCATAGCTAGGTTTAAAGTTCTGAGAGAGATTGTCACTGACCATGGAAGTCACTTTTAGAACTGCATCATGTTGAAATTAGGATCAAAACTGGGGCTTAGGTAGGAACACTCATCTCCATACTATCCCCGGGATAATGGTCAGGTTGAATTGGATGGTCATGGTCATAAGTGTCCTTGTATGTGTGTTCACAGGCTAAGCATGGGCACCCGCTTGAATATGAACGTGCATAGGAAACTACCGAAGCAAACATTCTTCACCCTCTTGAGCTTGCACTATGTCAACTGTTATTTCATGTTATTGAGCATGGTAGTGCTCTAGTCATACATAGTAGGGTGTAGGCATTCAACCCCATAGTGCATTTGTGCCTGTGATGCCAAATGTAAGGAGTTGGATCCCACGATCCAAACCAGAGTGTATAAGATGACTCAAAGACTCAAGTTGGTAATTTGTTTGATTGGCACTTGAGAGCCACTATTCTTGGTCCCGAAAACACAATACTCATTGATGAAGTCGTTGATACTCGAGTCTCCTCCCCAAGATTGGAAATTCGGCACTTCCCCTCTCCTCGACAAACCGGTAATGAAGTAAATCTCTTCAACCGTATTGGTCAAAGATTGTCCAACAAGCATGAATGCCTTGGCATCCAGGTTTTAGTAGTCAATTAGGATAATTAATAATATATTTTGTGCTCTCATGCCACCAAGTTGAAAAAAATTATACATTTCACAAGCAGACATAGGTTGTTTTTCCTCATCATTGTCAAAAAATACTCGATCTACCTCTTCATGTTTGCATTCTCTCCAGAGAAAAGACATCTTGCTCAATTTCCAATTTTTTTTGAGTTAGTTCCTTTTTTTCAAATATTTTCCTAGGAATCCATGACCTTTTGTTAGAACAATCATGGATATCCGTGAATGGTGTTTCCACTAGCTGCGGATATCCACAGGTTTTCTTAAGGTAGCCCGCGGATGCAAAGAGTCATGTTTAACAAATTAAATTTAATCTTCAAATTTTAAAGGAATTACAAAAATAAAATAATGGAATGCAAGTTGAGGGTGGAACACTTGTTTGAGGTGGAAAGTAGTGGAGTTTCTCCAAGCTCTGCATTTTCTCGATTTTATTTTTGAGGGTTTTGGTCACTTCGGTGGTTGTTTGGGTGAAATGGTAAAATTGGAATGGTGAATGGGTAAATATATCGATATTTATTGAAATTTTGTAAACCCACTTTCTAGATTTTCCTTATTTATCTCCAAATTTTCAACTAATGATCAAATTTTTGTAGCATTATCGTCATTTTTGCAGGTATTACTCTGTTATGGAATTTTCTCTGGTACCTTTATCATCAATTGACCTAGTATTTTACAAGACTCTAGGCATGTAATGTGAATATAACTGGAATTTAGGTTAGGGTGCATTTCACTCAAACTATTGCATTATCAGTTACCATTACCATCTGAACCTAGGTTCAACCTCATTAACGAATGATGTAACCTTTCTCTATATTTAAAAGAATCATTCGGTTCATGGTAGAGCCTACCTTCCATGGGAACTCTAGTATAGAATCCCTTTTCGTTTTGGCACCCATGTTGCAAGTTTGTTTCTAGTCTTGGGGGTCCTAGTTAGTCCCACCATGAGTTTTCATTTGAACTTCATGCTTATTACTCTCTCTTGTTTTGGCCTTTTCCCATGGGACCCCTATCTCACATGATAATCCCTAACAACATTATGGAGTCCATAGCTAAGATATTTTCATACTCCTTAAAATTAAAAATATTATTGAGTGACGTTCTTCCTTGTACACTTGTTAAATGGATCTGAAGGAACATCTGTCCAAAACAAGTTTACCCCTTTTTCAGACTGGACAAGACTACTTTTGAAAAAGGTATACTCTAGTCTAAGGGCTAGAAGAGTTCTCCTAAGTTGTGTTTCATACTTTTTTTAGATCAAGGGGCTAAATTTATGAAGAAGGACAAGGGAGTCCATAGTTATTTTTTTTAAAACTCTTTAAATATGAAAATATAGCTGAGTGATCTTGTTTCTATAACACTCGTTAAAAAGGTTTTGAAGAGATGTCCTTTCGGTATAAGTGTAACCCTTTTCCATACCGACTGGACTATGTATGAAAAAGGAATAATTTGGCCCCACGGTGACCAAAATAGTTCTCCTTGGTATTATATTATTATTTTTTAGGCCCTCGAGACTAAGTTTACTTCCCAAAGTTGAGTCGTGTCTGCAATTGCATATTGACTGGTCACACTTTTAGGATAATGTTGGCTTCAACATGTTTTCATTGAACCAATCTCCTATGCATTCCTATCAATTCCTAGCCTTTCAATTTATTCCCTTGCGACTCAATACCTTGTCCCTAGAGGGAACATCCTCCTAGTGTCCT
Organism: Picea engelmannii; assembly: GCA_009831015.1. Taxonomy (NCBI): domain Eukaryota; kingdom Viridiplantae; phylum Streptophyta; class Pinopsida; order Pinales; family Pinaceae; genus Picea; species Picea engelmannii. The sequence goes on from ML781266.1 coordinate 235,558, forward strand.
TGTCCTGCACATGCTTCCTTTCATTGAGAATAGGTATGTTCCTTGAACTATGGAAATAATTTTCTTTCCCGCGACACTCATTTCCTCCACTATACAATAGGATTCTTTTATTATTTTGCAGACTTCTATAACATGAAAAAGATAAAAAAAATAAAAAATAAAAAAAAATGGGAAAACATCTATCTCTTTTATGACATGCCACCTGAATTTGGTTAGGGGGCATCGTTACATCATTGTAGCCATCGACTACTTTACTAAGTGGGCTGATTTTATGTCAACATTTTCTAATGATGGGGAGACAACAACACTATTCATATTTAATCAGGTCATATCTAGGTTTGGAGTTCCGAGAGAGATTGTCACTGACCATGGAATTCACTTTCAGAACCACATGATGTTAGAATTAGGATAAAAAATGGGGCTTAGGTAGGAATACTCATCTCCCTACTATCCCCAGGATAATGGTCAGGTTGAAGCTGTGAAAAACTCATTAAAAATGATATTGAGAAGAACGGTTAATTCAAATCGAACGAACTAGCACTTGATGGTATACCTGATCTTGTGGGCTTACCGAACCTTAGTCAAAACTGCCACTGGTTTCTTACCGTTCTAACTCGTTCATGGAGTGGACGTCATTTTTCCTATTGAATGTAAATTTACTTCACTCAAAATAGCGTTTGAGCTCCTTCCGGACATGACTCAACTTGAAGAACGCTTAGTTTACCCTGAACATCTCGACGAGCAACGTCCAGATGCATATTTAGCAAACAAAGTGCATAAGAACTGAGTCATGTCTCAGTACATTAAGTTTTTCCATCCCAATCTGTTCTCTGTGGAAGATCTTGTGTTAGTCTACGACCAGGACAAGGATTCCTTAGGGGCATGAAAGTTCAACCCCATGTGATTCGACCCTTATGTTGTGTGACGCGTTTTAGAGAAAGGATCCTACGAGCTCGTGGATTTTGAAGGAAATGTGTTGTCTAAGAATGGTCTCTACTTGAAGAAGTACTATGATTAGGCCTAAGGGATTGAGCATTAGAGATCTTGTATTTATTTTCTATATTATATGTAGCTTTGTTTACAGTTTTAGTCCTTTTTTTACGTTAGTGATTGATGTGCCTTTGATGTGTTGCAGATTCCCGAGGAGTCATTGATTTATTTCATATTCTTGGATGACACCATTCTCCATACTTGACACCTAACATCTACTTATTGGGTGATCTATTCACCTGCTAGTCGTCTAGTGTCCATTGGAGGTGTGTGTCTCACGGAAACTACTAACAACATTGTCGAGTATAACGTAGTTATAAATATTTTGTGAGACACATTGTCAAATGGAATTAATTGCCTCCAAGTGTTCATGGATTCACAATTGGTGGTTTCATTGTTGAATGGTGTGTAGCAAGTTTGAGATCTGGATCTTTTGAGTTCATTACTTACAAGCATGTTCCTAGGAGAGCTAATGTGTTAGTTGATGCCTATGCTAATTATGTGTTAGGTTGGAATTTCTATCATCAGTAAAGTAAAGCACACACAATCACATGTAAATATACACATTTGCAAGTAATCTACAAAATGCATATAACGCAAAAAAAATAATATATATATCAAAAAGAGATCCATCAAGTACAAAATATGGGGCCTCCTAGCCCCTGAAGGTCATATAATGTTATACAAGTACAAAATTATGATATGAGAACATAATATGCCTAGGATTGAGTATGGTGCACCCTATCATAACAAACAATGACATTTTCCAAATGTCAGAACAGTTGGACCCATGGTTTGGGTACTCCCATGACATGGGTACTCCCACGACATGATGTTGCATGCCTACGGGGAGTTCATCAATGGTATCCATAGTCACATTCTGCATGAGGGCCTTAAAGTTCCGTCCCACACTATGCAAGGTACTCACTACATCATCCCTCGATCCTACCTCCTCTCTGCCTCATCGGCTATGTCATGAGACATTAGCCACTCTCACAGGTGCTTTGTCTACATAAAAGTAAAGTACTAGTTAATATGTTGGATCTCACAAAAGATATAAATAGTGATTTTTTCAAAAAATAAAGAATTAAATAACACAAAATGAAAATTTTCCTATATCCTATAGCTCATCTTGAACAGGGATGATGATGTCTAGGTAGTCCTCAATGAAGGGATTTTGTCACTCCCACTAGCCAAAGAAGTTATCATCAAATGGATTGAACACTTTTCCACCTCCTAAGCGAGCTATGAGATCGGTCCATTAGACCATGTCTGGTCATGGTCATAAGTGTCCTCATATGTGTGTTCACGGGCTCATCATAAACACCCACTTGAATATGAACGTGCATAGGAAACTACTGAAGAAAACGTTCTTCACCCTCTTGAGCTTGCAATATGTCAAATGTGTTTTCATGTTATTGAGCATGGTAGTGCTCCAGTCATACATAGTAGGGTGTAGGAATTCAACCCCATAGTGCATTTGTGCTCATGATGCCAAATGTAAGGATTTGGATCCCGCGATCCGAACCAGAGTGTATAAGATGACTCAGAGACTCAAGTTGGTAATCTGTTTGATTGTCACTTGAGAGCCACTATTCTCGGTGTCAAAAACATAGTATTTGTTGATGAAGTCATTGATACTCAAGCCTCCTCCCCAAGATTGGAAGTTTGGCACTTCCCCTCTCCTCGACAAACTGGTAATGAAGTAAATGTCTTCAACTATATTGGTCAAATACTTTCCAACAAGCATGAATGCCTCGACATCATGGTTTCAATAGTCAATTAGGAGAATTAATATTAATTTATGTTCTCTCATGCCACCAAATTGAAAAAACGTATACATACCACAAGCACACAGAGCTTGTTTTTCCTCATCATTGTCAAAAACTGCTCGATCTACCTCTTCATGTTTGCATTCTCTCTAGAGAAAAGATATCCTGTTCAATTTCCAAGAAATTTTGAGTTAGTTCTATTTTTTCAAATGTTTTCCTTGGAATCCACAACATTTTGTTAGAATAGTCATGGATATCCACGAATGGTGTTTCCACCAGCTGTGGATATCCACGGGTTTCCTTAAGGTAGCCCACGGATGCACAGAGTCATGTTTAAAAAATTAAATTTAAGCTTGAAATTTTTAAGGAATTACAAAAATAAAATAATGGAATGCAAGTTAAGGGTGGAACACTTACTTGTTTGGGGTGTAAAGTAGTGGAGTTTCTTCAATATCCGCATTTTCTCTATTTTCTTTTCGAGTGTTTTGATCACTTTGGTGGTTGTTTGGGTGAAATGGTAAAAATTGAATGGTAAATGAGTAAATATATCGATATTTATTAAAATTTTGCAAACCCACTTTCTAAAGTTTCCTTAATTATGTCCAAATTTTCAACTGATGATCAAATTTTTGTAGAATTATCATCATTTTTGCAAGTCTTACGCTATTTTGGAATTTTCTCCGGTACCTTTATCATCAATTTACCTAGTAATTTACAAGACTCTAGGTATGTAATGTGAATATAACTGGAATTAAGGTTAAGGTGCATTTCACTCAGACTGTTGCATTATCAGTTACCATTACCATCTAAACCTAGGGTCAACTCCATTAACGAATGATGGAACCTTTCTCTATATATAAAATAATCATTCAGTTCATGGTAGTGCCTACCTTCCATGGGAACTCTAGTATAGAATCCCTTTGCATTCTGGCACCCATTTTGCAAGTTTGTTTCTAGTCTTGGGGGTCCTAGTTAGTCCCACCATGAGTTTTGATTTGAACTTCATGCTTCTTACTCTCTCTTGTTTTGGCCTTTTCCCGTGGGACCCATATCTTACATGCTACTCCCTAACAAAATTATGGAGTCCATAGTAAATCTATTTTCAGAATCCTTAAATTTGAAAATATTGTTGAGTGTGCTGTTCCTTGTACACTTGTTAAATGGATCCGAAGGAACGTCTGTCCAAAACAAGTTTACCCCTTTTTCGGACTAGACAAGACTACTTACGAAAAATGTATACTCTATTCTACAGGATAGAAGAGTTCTCCTAAGTTGTGTTTTATACTTTTTTGATGTCAGGGGACTAAATTTACGAAAAAGGAAGAGGGAGTCCATAGTTAACCTCTTTTCAGACTCCTTAAATAGGAAAATATATCCGAGTGATATTGTCTCTGTCACACTCGTTAAAAAGGTTTTGAAGAGATGTCCTTTCGGTATAAGTGTAACTCTTTTTCAGGCCGATTGGACTATGTATGAAAAAGGAATACTCTGGCCCCACAATGAGAAAAAGAGTTCTCCTTTTTATTATTTTATTCCTTTTCAGGCCCTGGAGACTAAACTTATGAAAAATACTATTGTGGGAAGTTTACTTCACAAATTTGAGTCATGTTTGGATTTGCATATTGATTGGTCACTCTTTTAGGCCTAATGTTGGCTTCAACATGTTGTCATTGAACCAATATCCGATGCAATCCTATTAGTTCCCAGCTTTGCAATTTATGCCCTTGCGACTCGATACCTTATCCCTAGAGGGAACATCCCCCGAGTGTCCTTGTCCTGCACATGCTTCCTTGCATTGAGAATAGGTATGTTCCTTTAACTATGGAAATAATTTCCTTTCCTGCGACACTCATTTCTTCCACTATACAATAGGATTCTCTTATTATTTTTCAAACTTCTATAACATGAAAAAGATAAAAAAAAACAAAAAGAATGGGAAAACATCTATATGTTTTATGACATGCCACACAAATTTGACTAGGGGAGCATCGTTACATCATCATATCCATTGACTACTTTACTAAGTGGAACGAGGTTGTGCCAACATTTTCTAATGATGGGCATACAAAAACACTATTCATATTTAATTAGGTCATAGCTAGGTTCGGATTTCCAAGAGAGATTTTCACTGACCATGAAAGTCACTTTCAAAATTGCATGATGTCAGAATCAGGATCAAAACTGGGGCTTAGGAAGGAACACTCATCTACCTACTATCCCCAGGATAACGGTCCTGTTGAATCCATGAACAATTCATTAAAAACAATACTGAGAAGAACGGTTAATTCAAATCAAACGAACTAACACTTGATGGTATACCTGGGCTTGTGGGCTTACCGAACCTTAGTCAAAACTGCCACTGGTTTCTCACCATTCTAGCTCGTTCATGGAGTGGAAGTCATTTTTCCTATTGAATGTAAATTTCCTTCACTCAAAATAGTAGTCGATCTCCTTCCGAACATGACTCAACTTGAAGAACGCTTAGTTTACCTTGAACATGTCAACAAGCAACGTCGAGATGCAACTTTAGCAAACAAAACACATAAGAAATGATTCAAGTCTCAGTACGATAAGTTTTTCCATCCCAAGGTGTTCTCTGAGGGAGATATTATTTTATTCTACGACCATGACAAGGATTTCTTAGGGGCAGGAAAGTTCAAACCCATGTGATTCGACCCTTATGTTGTGCAATGGGTTTTAGAGAAAGGATCCTATGAGCTCGTATATTTTGAAGGAAATGTGTTGTGTGAGTGTTGAAGGAAAATCTTCCTGCGGACAGGTAGATCTCCTCAAAGAGCTAGACTCTTAACTCTAAGACAGAAAGTGATTATCATGGTCACTGACTTCTTTTTAGGTCTACACAAACTAATGCATGAAGAGGAAGGAGGAAAGATGTACCTTTTACCGGTGTTTGTCCCTACACGCTCTGAGTTGAACTCCAATCTTGAGCTCCTCGATAAGCCCTGTAGACAAACAAAGTACAACCACTTCCTATTCTATCGAGATTAGTTCGAAGCAAACCTATCTACTTAGAGATAAATTCATGTAATGTCAAACACAAATTAGAAAGAAATAGGCCAAGCATATTACATTAATGAAGACAAAATGTTACTTATAGCCATAGATGGAATGTAGCAGTTTCATCAAGTTCTCCTTGCCTAACCCTTGCTCAAAAGCTCCATGATCGGAATGACGATAGCTTCGCTGATTAGCTTCCACTTCACTATGTGTTTTCTATGAGATCATAGGTTTCATGCTTCTCATCCCTTCTCCAAATATCACTTATGAGATCATAAGTTTGGTATGATTCTCTATCCAGATCCCCTTTTCACCATGAGAAAGCCTACTTATATATCCTTAGAGAGGCTCAACCACTTGAGATATCATTAGGGTGAGTTGAGGATTTTCCTCCTTCAGTTAGGGATATTCCCTAAGATCGTGGCTTGAATAGGGATTCAAAACCAACTGCCTTCAGGGATTGAAGGGATCCTCCCCTCATTCATCTCAACAAACCAACTGCTACCCAGAATAGGCAGCGCTCCCTCAAAAGGGACATCAAAGCATTATAGCGCTCCCCAGTAGGCTTTAAGGGGGCGCCAACACTCCCTAAACCCATCAACGCTCCCCTAGAAGGGCTATTAGAGTGTTATAACGCTCCTAGACAGTGTAAGGGGGGGTACCAACACTCCTGAGAGAGGTATAGGGGAGTTCTCTTCTCCAAAAGATTATTTTTTGTGGTTCTTTCAGAAGGAAAGAGGTTCATAAGCCTAGATAAGCATTCCTCCTCTTCCAAATCAAGTGTTTGACATGTGTCAAGTGTCCTCTTTATGTCGTTATAGGCATGACATAGGCATCATAGAAGTATACTTTTCTTGACACTTGCGACACTTGTGAGCAAAATGTGACACTTGCGACACTTGTAATGACGACACTTGCGACACTATCGAAGTGAGTTATTTCGATGTGTAACAGATTGCCCCCCAAAGTATGAAGTTAGAAGACGAGAACTAATAACTGAAATGCTTTATAGACTTTCAAGCAAGGGTATAGATGCAGAGAACCTGACAGAAGCTGGACATAAACATCCAACAAATACTATAACATGTTTCAAACCCAAGGCAGGCATACCTATGCTTGGGTGATAAAGATTTGCAAGATATGGCCGCCATAAAATACACTGCGGATCCATAATTGTATTGATAAAAAGGTATAGCCACTGAAAATACACTGTGGATCTATACTCCCATGACCTGAAATGATCGTAGCCATGAAGAATACATAGTGGATCTACGAGATTAAAAGACATAGCCACAACCAATACAAAGTGGATCTATGTAACAGTATATGTGTCATTGTTCAAAAGAAATTCCATCGCAACCTGGGCAAAGTACATATCAGAGTGGTCACTCAACCCAGGGTCTTCTTACCGATCTCAATGTAGTATGAATCTAACCATGTGAATAGATGTCCTGATGTCAAACATGGTAGAAACCACTTGATTACTAGTCAATGATGTAAACCGTTAACAAGCGCGAGGTAAATCACCATTAATGTCAATGATTCCCAAGGTACCCTAGTACATTCCAATGAATGTGAATGGATGAGCTGAAGTTGAACATCCGTGGAATCATCCAATCATAGGTCAATGATGTAAACCCACTGTTGGATGTGAGGAGGCCTGCCATTGAGGCATGCAGGTCCCAAAGTACTAATTGGTTTCTAAATCTAGTTCCTGGGTAATGTGTTGAAGTCGACAGGAATAGAATTGTCAAAGGAGGGCCTTGATGTATCTCCCATCAACGACAAAAAACAGACACAAAGATGTAATTGGTAGATCAAATGAACATGGACTGGCACAAGTATTGAGACAAGATATTTTTGATGGATGACTCTCGAGGCAGATACTTCCCTTGAACACTGAGGCACAACAGCAGAAACATGACATGGACCAAAACACGATGATGCAATGGATACTGTGACTTTCGTCGGGTGACCCAAAAAAGTAAGAAAAAATCAGAGGATTGGTTCAATGCAGAGGTTCAGTGGATTAATATGTGCACAAAGACAAAGTGTCGTGTTCAAGGGTGACCATAAGATTTACTTGGTGATGTTCTCAAAAACTACTTGGCTTGCTTCTTTCAATTTTTCCCCCATCCAGATAGATGAGTACCTCTTTTTGAATTAACAAGCTCAAGGAGGGTAACACATGCTCGATATAACTCACCTTCGGTAAGTCCCTCTTCCTTTGCTTAATGAACTGGAAGAAGTAAGGATTCGATCCCGTATGGGTATGTCGATGTTTGTTTTAACGAGTCCAAAGACAGAAAACTCGAAGGTTTTTCATGATTATAGAGTCTGGAAAAACACTTAAAAGAGAACTCTCTCAGTTCCTTTTTCGTAAAGTAGTCTGATGAGACCAAAAAAGAGATAAACTATCGCTCAACATATGTTTTCTTCAAATACTTTAACGAGCGTGAAGAGAACAAGGTCGATCAGCAATCTTTTCATGTTTAGAGAGTCTGAAAAGAACTTAAAGATGACTCCAATGTTGTCCTTTTTCGTAATGTTAGTCTCACGAGGCCGAAAAAGAGATAAATTATCACTCGAAATACGCCCTTTCAAATCTTTTAATGAGTGGGAAAGGAAGCATGATCACTCGGCAATATTTTCATGTTTAGAGAGTTTGAAAAGGGCTTAAAGGAGACTCCAGGGGGTTCCTTTTTCGTGTATCCATACAGGTCCGAAAAAGAGAAAAAAGTTTACCTAGATGCATTCTCATGTGTTTACGAGCACAAGAAAGAACAAAGACTAAGATCAGTATGCCCCCAGCTTGAAAATATAGTGGCTTCACTCCAAAAAGATCATCAAAGGCTAGAGACATACCCCCCAAGCTTCAATTGATTCACTGACTTTGAGGTTGTCACCAATTTCTCTAGTAGATGAGAAAAAGGAGAAGGGTGGATGAAAAGAAGGTTCAAGAGAGGTGACTGTTTCATTTTTTAACAAGATTGACATGGGAAAAGAACTATGCTCAAATCCTTTGTTTCATTTTTTAATGAGCTTTCCATAGAGAAGAGAAACTATGCTCGTGACTGCTTCTTGATCTTGGCTTCCAGGAGGATAATGTTCTGGAAGGATACCATGTCAAGGGACAAAAATCAGTCATGGCCTCCAGGAGATCTTCGTTGGATGGAAGATAATCACTTGAGAAGGAACACATGTTGAGGGTCACGATAGGAGTGAGGAGATTAGGCTCCAATAATCCTACCAAACAAATCACCATGTCCACTACCGGATCCAAATCGTCGGAAGTTGAAATCATGGGAGATGATGAAAAATCAACACTAGGAGGGGAGATAGATTGTATATCTGCCCAAATTTCTTCACGAGGGGGAAGAAAAGAGGATCGGTGATGGTTATTATCTCGAGGTAACTTGTCAATGCGAAACATTTCCGGAATAGATTCATCAAAAGGAAAAATTGGGAAATGCATTCGATTGTCGACGACAAGGAACTCAACCGTGATTGCATTGAGGAACTGTTAGGTGCCAATAGATGTTGGTCATCTGACGAGGGAGAAGCGGATTGGGTAGAAATGTATGACGTTTCAACTGGACTAAGTGGCACGATGTCACCTAGTGCATCGAATTCCAACAGATGAGGTATAATCCAAGGGTCAGATGATTCCAAAGATCGATAAGCCACGGTCGAAATCATATCGACGGTGGCAATATGATGTGTAGTCGGTGGAAGTGGTGTAGGGAAGGTACCCATGAGGCTAGAATCTTTCAATAAGCCAACACCAACGCTTTCATACGTGATCTTGTGGTCTCCCAAGAAAGGAATATTGTTGGTAGTGGGAATGCGAGCACCGGTTGTGCAGAAATCCAACTGATCAACAGTGACAATTTTTCCCTGATGAGGAAATTGAACACATCAAAATACTGATGAGGCAATGATAGTCATAGCATAAAACCAACTTCTTCCAAGTAACAAGTTGTAATCGAGGGGAGCATCGACCACCTCGACATCAACAGTAACAGTTTTTCCACCCAATTGGATGGGTAGGGACTGTAAAATCCCATGGGGATGAAAACCTCACCCATTGAAGGTGCGTAACATCGTTGAGGATTTGTTAAGTGTGGGTGATTTTAAACCTTTCCAACATGCCAAAGACATGACACAAGTCGAGGCTCCCTCATCCAGAATAGTTCGGTGGATTTGTTGATTGTGAACAACAACATCAACTTGGAAAGCAAGTTGGTGGGAGAGTCGAGACGCATAATTGTCCAGGTTAAACATGATCTGATTGGATGAATCAGGATCAACAGCGCCAAGAGAGGCCAAGAGTGTTCTACGTTGACTCGGGCAGTGTTGTAGAACTTCTAACGCAGACATAACACACAATTCTTGAGCCAAATCTTCAACAATGTTGTAGTTTTGGGTGGCACATGAACCAGGATTAAAGGTAGATTTACGTATAGTGCTCTTAGGAGGGCGTAGAATAGAGTCAAACATGGGTTTCTCAATCTGGAGTGGTCCAGACGGAGGATTAACCGATGGAAGACTGACAGAGGATGATGATGGATCCAATAAAGTACCGGTACTGTTAACGTCTTTTCCTTTGTCAGGGTTACCTAGTGTGTCGTATGTCTTAGAGAAAGTGGTCAAGTTAATCCCATTAAACATATAAATATGTGCACTCAATGAGGCCTCATCATTAGGATCGCTAGAACTGCCCCCAGGAGAGGGGGTTTGAGAAACCATGGATTGCTGCTGTGGAAAAGGTTGAGTAAGAACAACAGGTTGTGACTTTCCTTGGAAAATTTTGGCCACTTCATTGCGAAGTGGATAGTCTCGGGTGTAGTGATCGTCACCACAAATGATACACGAGAATTTCAGTTTCCGTTGTGTTTTCTTTTCGTAGCAGGTTTTTGATTTTTTGGTTGTTCATTATTATTTTTTGATTTATTCTTTGTCTTCTTCTTACCTCCAGATTGTTGTGAAGGGGCAAATTGAACTACATTCACCTCAGAGATATGAGTTTGGGGGGAGGTAGAGGAGAGTGTGAGCGATTGGGAAATAGATTGAGTTTTGACGGAACTGATAAAACCATCCACATGAGATGAAGAAGATGGTTTGGATAGATCAGTATTAGCTCGAGCAACACTTGAAAGCAAATCATACAAAGTACCAGATTGGGAATAAACCAAATCTAAATACTGAGCCTGAGCAATGGCTTGTTCCTCTGTGACAACACCACCCATAGCGACATTGCGAGCAATTGGGGGTAACAGTGATTTAGTAAACCACTCTGCCAATAGTATGTCAGGAATGACTGCCTTGATCATCCTTCGTCGTCACCTCCACTCATGAATATGGTCAGAGATATGAATAGAGTTAGTTTGACGAAGGGAGGTCAAGAGTTCAGTACCTGTCTCGTAGTGGATAGGTAGTTGAAAGTGCGTGAGGAAAGACATGGCAAGGGAATTGAAATCATGAAAAGAAGCACGTGGTAGTTCAATATACCACTTTGCTGCCAAACCAGTAAGTGTTCACTGGAAAAGACGCAAACGTACAGAATCATCCATGAGGGAGTTTGATGAACACCACAAATGGAAGGCCATCACATGGTTGTTTGGATCTTCACCGGGGTTTCCATCAAATTTCAGAATATCAGAAGGAAGCTTAGCTAGAATGACTAGCCAAACCGATGAATGAAAAATAGGATCATTAGTTAACCGAGACAAGTCTGGGAGATCCAGAGTCACAAGGAAAGGTAGTTGTTAGTTAATATGTGAATGATACTGGTGCGGCATAGGAACACCAATAGGACCATAGAATGGGTTAGGTGGATAGTTGTAACAAGTAGGTCCTCCTACATATGGTTGTTGTTGGCCAGGATAAGAAGGATTCGATGGTGCATGAGAAACATTGGCATAACCCAGTGGGTTCTGAACATTATAGGCTGGGTGATTTATTTTACCGTGAGGAGGATAAACATTTTTCCCTTGAGAATGGTAAGGAGTAGATCCCGGAGGCAGATACACATGAGGCCCATGAGGGGGATAAGACTATGGTCCTGAAGAACTCCAGGTGATGTTTGGGATGTCGCCCGGATAAGATTGCCCATAAGATGTTCCGGAAGGGACAGGATTGGATACTCCTCCTATTTTACAAGTGCCCCCCAATGTGGGGTTGAGTGAAAGTGCCTCCTGAAGATACTCCCTAGGATTGTGAAAGGTTTCCAGTAGATGAGGGTTACCCCCCTGCCAGCGGTGGATTTATGACCAGGGTATGACTGGAAAACGGAGGTTTCCCTCCAGGGGGAGCATGAAAAGGGGGATGTCCCCCGGGAGGGGTAGGCCTTCCATGGAAAGGTAGTCCTCTAGGAGGAAAAGGTTCATTGGACAGTGGTTTACCTCCAGCCGGTTGTGTTTGGCCAGCAGGGATCTGCATTCTTGGGCGAGAAGATGTCCCAGCAGGATCGTGTGGAACATGCAAAGTTGTAGAGTAAAAACTTGTAGAAACAGGGGTAGAGATTGAAGTGATTTGGGGATGAGTAGAGGTGATGAGTATAGCATTAGGATGGAATTGTGTTGGTGTAGCAATAGGGTGAATAACCTGATCGAATGGGTGATTCATGGTTTGACTGGATGGTCTTGTTTCACTAGGAGGGTCATGGGGATGAAAGGGTTGTTGAAAGGATTCAAAATGTTCATAGAGATCGCATCCCGATGAAGTCCTCCATACAAAACACGTAGGTGTGGGATTGGTATCTACTGCGGTGCTAGGACGAACATGAGTCCTATACTTGTCACCAAAGATTGGTTATGTGGATCCCATATATGTTTCGGTAAATATCCTCTCCAGTAATCATGGGATCTCTTCATCTATGACATTCCCAAGGGAGTCTAAACGAACCAAAAGTGGTTCGAGAGAATTTATCGACATAGATGTAGTGGGATTTTCAACCGTGACCAAAGCGCCTTATGAATTATCTAACGGAGGAACAATAGCACTTCCAGCTTCGGATTGATTTTCTACCACTCTACGGTAGTTGTCTTCTGGAGGGTTAGGAGGTAAGGGTTGGTAGCCTTCCAGAGGCAGCCCTTGCATCCTACATGATCGACGAAGACCTTTATCGTCTACGGGCTCAATTGTGTAGAAAAAAAGAAAACACTAAAAATCTAGGGCCAACTAACAAAAAGAAACAACATACGCTAATAAAATCTAGGAATCAACCAAGCAAACAAAAACTTCTCTCGATGATCGTACTAGTTGGTGATGAAATCCAACGTCGCGTGATCAAGTCGAGAAGGGGCTAGGATATGGTGGAACAGTTACAATGGCGACCTGCTTAACGAACTTTCACCTTGGTGCAAGCTTCCATGCAGTAATTGTGGATTTACCCTCCAAGGAGCCCGAGTGAGTTTGACCAATGTCTGTTCCAGGTACAGTGAGACTTCCCTTCACCGCCACCTTATGTAAGTACCTAAATATTATGGCAACTAAAGACACCAATTCACAGTGAGTCCCTGGGTGGGTACAGTCGATAGTCCGATCCGAAACATATGGGTAGGATAACAAGTCTGAAATCAACCTGAGAGGCTCCCACACATAATCATGGGTATACCTCCAAGTGACCCCCAATATACGATTCGACCACTACAAACAGTTGAACCACGGAGGGATAATATCTATAATTCACTCGAATGTGACCTCGTGCATAACCCCTGTGTGAGAGGGGGATCCCAGAAAACCAATACGACAATTGGATTTGACTCTCCCTAGCTCAGGATGCTAATGTTTGTTTTGAAAAACTTTGGAGAGTTGTACTCACAGCCTAATCCAAAGTGCTAACCCTAGTCTACTATTGGTGGAAGATTCTAAAGACGAAAATGTTCTAGATAATTTTAAATTAGAGTTCATTTTACAACTATTCTTTACTCAAAGGGTGTTATGAAAGTGAAACTGATGGAATGATGACTCAATTCCCAAAAATATGCATAAAATATGATAAGCAATCGTTTCTTTTCAATGAACACCTATTTAAGGGAAAGAGAAAGAGTTGTTTTCACTATCAAACACTACTATGAAATGTCCTCAATCAATTGGTTCTCAATCGAATCCAATGTAATGCTAAAACATTTTCAAAAATGCCTTCTAATATGCAAACCAATCACTAATATGTATCTTTTTCATTTGTATGTGAATGATGATTCAATGCAAAAAACTTCTCTTACTAATTTCCCTTTTAGATCAAGGATATTCAGGCAAGTATGAGCAAATTTCGCACAAACAACACACCCTCTTACTATCAAACAAGAGAAAGAAAACCAAAAACGAAAAAGTAAGGAGAAAGAGATTGGACAATATGACCTTAAAGAACCAAATGAGAAGATTATAATGTCCTTCACCAGAGTTTTTGCTCAGTCAGACAAGAGAGAAAAACACAGTGGATTGATTCCAAGTTCTCAATAGGAGAAAAAACTCAAAATAAGGGAGAAGATCACAAAATATGAACAACAAAGTGCCTACTTCTCAGAAAGAAGAGGGTCAAATGTCATTAGGAAGATGTAATGAAGCATCAAGAAGCTGGACAAAGGCAAAAACAAAGACTGAGTTGCAAAAAACACAATTCTCGAAGGTAATTTTGCAAAAAAGAGGTCGGTGCTCTAGTGTAAGGGCCACCATATCGTTATAAATCTCTATCTGAGACCTTTAGGGAGTGTTGGCGCTGGACTAACATGGGCACAGGGGCGCTAGGCTTCAAAAACACAGAAAAAGGTAAAGAAAAACCAAAAACTCAGTCAATTTTTTGTCAATTAGGATGCATGTGATGGATTGAGGATTGAATCAGCAAGTGAAATCATACATAGGGGGTGAACAAGGCCTGAAAACAACACAGGGTAAGACAAGGTCTATGAGGAAGACCAAAACTGAAAAGTTTCGATTCGTATCCCTAGTGGAGTTGCCAGTTTCTGTTGAAGGAAAATCTTCCTGCGGATAAGTAGATCTCCTCAAAGAGATAGACTCTTAAATCTAACATAGAAAGTGCTTATCATGTTCACTGACTTCCTTTTAGGTCTACACAAACTAATGCATGAAGAGGAAGGAGGAAATATGTACCTTTTACCGGTGTTTATCCCTGCACGCTCTAAGTTGAACTCCAATCTTGAGCTCCTCGATAAGCCCTGTAGACAAACAAAGTACAACCACTTCCTATTCTATCGAGATTAGTTCAAAGCAAACCTATCTACTTAGAGACAAATTGATGTAATGTGAAACACAAATTAGAAAGAAACAATCCAAGCATATTACATTAATTTGGACAAAACGTTACTTACAACCATAGATGGAATGTAGCAGTTTCGTCAAGTTCTCCTTGCCTAACCCTTGCTCAAAAGCTCCACGATTGGAATGATGATAGCTTTGCTGATTAGCTTCCACTTCACTGAGTGTTTCCTATGAGATCATAGGTTTCATGCTTCTCATCCCTTCTCCAAATATCACTTATGAGATCATAAGTTTGGTATGATTCTCTATCTAGATCCCCTTTTCACCATGAGAAAGCCTGCTTATATAGCCTTGGAGAGGCTCAACCACTTGAGATATCATTGGGGTGAGTTGAGGATTTTCCTCCTTCAGTTAGGGATCTTTCCTAAGATCATGGATTGAATAGGGATTCAAATCCAGCTGCCTTTAGGGATTGAAGGGATCCTCCCCTCATTCATCTCAACAAACCAACTGCTACCCAGAATAGGCAGCGCTCCCTCAAAAGGGCCATCATAGCGTTACAACACTCCCTAGTAGGCTTTAGGGGGGTGCCAACACTCCCTAAACCCATCGGTGCTCCCCCAAAAGGGATATCAGAGCGTTATAGTTCTCCCAGACAGTGTAAGCGGGGGCACCAACACTCCTGAGAGAGGTATATGGGAGCACTCTCCTCCAAAAAATTAGTTTTTGTGGTTCTTTCAGATGGAAAGAGGTTCATAAGACTAGTTAATCATTCCTCCTCTTCCAAATCAAGTGTTTGACATGTGTCAAGTGTTCTCTTTATGTTGTTATAGGCATGACATATGCATCATAGCAGTATACTTTTCCTGGCACTTGCGACACTTGTGAGCAAAATGCGACACTTGCGACACTTGTAATGATGACACTTGCGACACTATTGAAGTGAGTAATTTCGATGTGTAACAGTGAGCCCATAAATGGGCTCTACTTGAAGAAATACTATGCTTAGGCCTGAGGGATTGAGCATTAGAGATCTTGTATTTATTGTCTATATTATATGTAGCTTTGTTTACAGTTTTAGTCCTTTTGTTGCGTTAGTGATTGATGTGCTTCTGATGTGTTGAAGATGCCCGAGGAGTCGTTGATTTATTTCATATTCGTGGATGGCACCATTCACCATACTTGACACCTAATATCTACTGCTTGGCTGATCTATTCACCTTCTAGTCATCTAGTGTCCATTGGAGGTGTGTGTCTCATGGAAACTACTAACAACATTGTAGAGCATAGCGTATTTACCGATATTTTGTGAGACACATTTTCAAATGGAATTAATCTCCTTCAAGTGTTCATGGATTCACAATTGTTGGTTTCAAAGTTGAATGGTGTGTATCGAGTTTGAGATCCAGTTCTATTATGGTTTTCCTTGGGGTACGTCTTCTTGAACATTCTTTTGAGTTCATTACTTACGAGCATGTTCCTAAGAGAGCTAATGCATTAGTTGACGCCTACACTAATTATGTGTTATATTGGAATTTATATCATCAGTAAAGTAAAGAACACACAATCACATGTAAATATACACATTTGCAAGTAAAATACAAATTGTATATAACAAAAAACAAATAATATATATATCAAAATGAGATCCATCAAGTAAAAAATATGGGGCCTCTTAGCCCCTGAAGGTCATATATTGTTATACAAGTAAAAAATTGTGCTATGAGCACATAATATTCCTAGGGCCAAGGCTGGTGACATTTTCCAAAAGTATGAACAGTTGGACCCATGGTTTGGGTACCCCCATGACATGATGATGAATGCCTACGGGGAGTTCATCAATGGTAGCCATAATCACATTGCGCATGAGGGCCTCAAAGTTCTGTCCTACACTATGCAAGGTCCTCACTACATCATCACTCAGTCTTGCCTCCTCTCTGCCTCATTAGCTATGTCGCGAGACATTAGCTGGTCTCACAGGTGATTTGTCTACATAAACGTAAAGTACTAGTTAGTATGTTGGATCTCACAAAAGATATAAATAGTTATTTTTTCAAAAAATAAAAAATCAAATAACAAAAAATGAAAATTTACCTATATCTTATAGCTCATCTCCAACAGGGATGATGATTTCTAGGTAATTAGTAAAATCGATGTCCGCATATGGATAGTCCTCAATGAAGGGATTTTGTCGCTCCCACTAGCCAAAGAATTCATCATCAAATGGATTGGACATTTTTCCACCTCCTAAGAGAGATATGAACTCGGTCCATTAGACCATGGCTGGTCATGGTCGTAAGTTTCCTCGTATCTATGTTCACAAGCTCATCATGGGCACCCGCTTGAAGACGAATGTGCATAGGAAACTACTGAAGAAAAATTTCTTCACGCTCTTCATCTTGAAATATGTCAATTGTGCTTTCATGTTATTGAGCATGGTAGTGCTACATTCATACATAGTAGGGTGTAGGCATTTAACCCCATAGTGAATTTGCGCCCGTGATGCCAAATGTAAGGAGATGGATCCCATGATCTGAACCAGATTGTATAAGATGACTCGTAGAATCAAGTTGGTAAATTATTTTATTGACACTTGAGAGCCACTATTCTCGGTGACGGAAACACAGTACTCGTTGATGAAGTCATTGATATGCGAGCCTCCTCCCCAAGATTGGAAGTTTGTCACTTCCCCTCTACTCAACAAACCAGTAATGAAGTAAATGTCTTCAACCGTATTATTCAAAGACTGTCCATCAAGCATGACTGCCTCAACATCCAGGTTGTAGTAGTCAATTAGGAGAATTAATAATATCTTTTGTGCTCTCATGCCACCAACTTGAAAAAGCGTATACATGTCGCAAGAACACAGAGCTTGTTTTTCCTCATCATTGTCAAAAACTGCTTGATCTACTTCTTCATGTTTGTGTTCTCTCTAGAGAAAAGACATCCTGCTCAATTTCCAAGAAATTTTGAGTAGTTCCTTTTTTCAAATGTTTTCCTAGGAATCCACGACCTTTTGTTAGAACAATCTCGGATATCCATGAATGGTGTTTCCACCAGCTATGGATATCCACGGGTTTCCTTAAGGTAGCCCATGGATGCGCAGAGTCGTGTTTAAAAAATTAAATTCAAGCTTGAAATTTGTAAGGAATTAAAAAAATAAAAAGAATGGAATGCAAGTTGAGGGTGGAACACTTACGTGTTTGAGGTGGAAAATAGTGGAGTTGCTCCAAGCTCCGCATTTTCTCAATTTTCTTTTCAAGGGTTTTGGTCACTTTGGTGGTTTTTTGGGTGAAATAGTAAATGGGTAAATATATCGATATTTATTGAATTTTTGTAAACCCACTTTCTAAAGTTTCCTTATTTATCTCCAAATTTTCAACTAATGATCAAATTTTTGTAGCATTATCATCGTTTTTGCAGGTCTTATGTTGTTTTGTAATTTTCTATGGTACCTTTATCATCGATTGACCTAGTATTTTCAAGAATTTGGGCATGTAATGTGAATATAATTGGAATTTAGGTTACGGTGCATTTCACTCAAACTGCTACATTATCATTTACGATTACCATCTAAACCTAGGGTCAACCCAATTAACGAATGATGGAACCTTTCCCTTTATTTAAAATAATCATTTGGTTGATGGTAGAGCCTACCTTCCATGGGAACTCTAGTATAGAATCCCTTTTCATTATGGCGTCCATGCTGCAAGTTTATTTCTAGTCTTGGGGATCCTAGTTAGTCCCACCATGAGTTTTGATTTGAACTTCATGCTTCTTACTCTCTCTTGTTTTGGCCTTTTCCTGTGGGACCCCTATATTACATGCTACTCCCTAACAACATTATGGAGTCCATAGTTAAGCTCTTTTCAGACTCCTTAAAATTGAAAACATTTTTGAGTGATGTTGTTCCTTGTACACTTGTTAAATGGATTTGATGGAACGTTTTTCCAAAGCAAGTTTACCCCCTTTTAGGACTGGACATGACTACTTATGGAAAAATGTATACTCTAGTATATGGGATAGAATAATTCTCCTAAGTTGTGTTTTATACTTTTTTGAGCTCAGGGGACTAAATTTACGAAAAAGGATGAGGGAGTCCATAGTTAATCTCTTTTTAGACTCCTTAAATATGAAAACATAACTGAGTGATCTTGTCTCTGTCACACTCTGTAAAAAGGTTTTGAAGAGATGTCCTTTCGTTATAAGTGTAACCCTTTTCCAGACTGACTGGACTATGTATGAAAAAGGAATACTTTGGCCCCATGGTGACCAAAAGAGTTCTCCTTGGTATTATTTTATTCCTTTTTAGGCCCTGGAGACTAAACTTACGAAAAATACCATTGTGGGAAGTTTACTTCCCAAAGTTGAGTCATGTATGCATTTTCATATTGATCGGTCATGCTTTTAGGCCTAATTTTGGCTTCAACATGCTATTGTTGAACCAATCTCTTATGCATTCCTATCAGTTCCCAGCCTTGCAATTTATGCCCTTGTGACTTGATACCTTATCCCTAGAGGGAACATCCCCTGAGTGTCTTTGTCCTACACATGCCTCCTTGCATTGAGAATAGGTATGTTCCTTTAACTATGGAAATAATTTTCTTTCCCATGATACTCATTTCCTCCACTATACAATAGGATTCTTTTATTATTTTCAGACTTCTATAACATGAAAATGATAAAAAAAAAACCAAAAAACCAAAAAGAATGGGAAAACATCTACTCTTTTATTGGAAGCAGTCCTGTCACCCTTGAACAAAGCACAATCATGAGTCAATATCTCATCATTTTGGGTTTAGTATGGCTTTATGAGACTTTTTCTCATTTTGAGTTTTTTCTCCCCTAGTTGGTTATTCTTCCAACTATATGAAACATTTATTGATGCCTCCTGCATCACAAATGTATTCTAATTTATAATCATGTTTCCCAAGTCACATAATGTGTCATGTTTTTTATAGCACAAGTTGTAGGCTGGGAAAATCCTGTCCCAAATATAAGGCAAGTGCTACAACTTGGGAATTGTACACCCAATGTCACCTCGATGTAGGTCCCACACTTCAAGGGTGACTAGGTCACTCTAGGGATGCGATCTCGGTGACCCTAGGGGAGATGATATGGATATGGATAGATATGGAAGTGAAGCCCCTATAGGTCAAGTCTAAGTGCAGTGAAATTTATGGAATGAAGTCCTGGGAAGGTCCAAGGGTTTCCAAGTATGTTGAGTAACTTGTAAATGGTGAAATACTTGCCTGAGACACAAGAAAAATCACTTTGCAATGATGTATGTTAGTTGGATAATAAATTTAAGATTCTTGTTCCTAATTTCTAGAAATAGATAAAAGTATATATCATCAATAAAATGGTACTATGATCTACTCAAAAAATGTTAGATATCAAGTAGAAAATACAAGAGAAAGACTAGTTAATGACTAGCTAAACTCAAGATGAAAAACCAAAATTCTAGCATAAAAAGATAAGGCTGTTGTAAACACTTTTCTGTAACAAATTATATTACCCTTATGGTTGTAACATTCAATGTATTACAGAAAGAAAACCAGCCACTAAAATCCCCTCAAAATTTTCCAAAAAGGGTGCTAGACCAAGAAGAATAAGTGTGCAAACTTTGAGCAAAATCCAATGGTTGAGAAGAGAGTTTTTCAAGAAAATGAATTAGGGTTTCTGCAACCCTAATGACTGAAGATGTAATTTTTGAACAACAGGAAGAATTATCCCCTTGATGGGGACACCTTAGTGGCTGTGAGGTTCCTAAGGCACAATCCACTTTGCAAGAAGAAAAAATGACCAAAAATCACATTTCCCAGTGCAATATTTTATTTCTCCAATGCAAATAATAAATGACTAGTTCTCTTAATTATTGGGTTAATGGGGTCACAAAAATAAATAACTATAGAATCTACCTCCTCTAGCTAGGGTTTAAGATAAGAGGGTGTATGCCCTTATGCTTCTCTCAACAAACCCTTGTTTAACCAATAACATGAAGCATACAATGATGAATATTATGTTGGGGGTGTATGCCCTTATACTTCCCACCTATATCCTATCACAATGACCTTGACTTGAAACAAATGATAGCATGGGAGTAAAAACCATACAAATTCAAGGGGAAATTCCAAGATAATCCACCACAATAGCAAGAGATAAACCTTCCAAGGCTAGTGCATCACTCCCATCAACCATAACATCAAGAGATAACCATACACAAGAGCCAAAAGAGATAATCTTGCCAAATATAGAGAAACATTCATACCATTACTTCTCACATTGAGGGAGAGTTATGTTAAAATGAGATCTTATGATCTCTTGTTTATACAAAATTTCACCAAGGTGACTTGTCCATACATTAAGCGGTAAACCAAAATACTAGGGGTCAACAACCCTAATATTGCCCCATTTAACAAAGTAATATTAAACAATTCATATAAAGTTTCACTTTTGCACAAATAAACACTAAGTTTACATGGATGTCTCCCCTTTAGGGGACATTTTTCTACTTAGAAGAAGTTGTTGGTGTTGGAGAGGCATGGGTAGGCCTCCAAAGGCCACATGTCAAGAATCTAGACAATATCCTCATGGTGAAGGCCCTCTTCTCCTCAAAATGTCCATGTGTAAATGAGTGACACCTTACCACCAATCCCTAACCCCTCTAGGTGACGTTATGCCTTTAGGAGTGACGTTTTTCCTCTCCTAGGAAAAATGTTTGACATGTGGGGGCTAGGCTATGTCATCCAAGTAAATCTCAATGCCTGCCAAGTTTGATCTTTATAATCTGGAATGCAGGCCCTTGGCATCCAACCTATGTGTTTGTAGTCCAATGGAAGCCCAAGCTAGGATTGTTCTGCCAAAACTGTCCACCAACTAGGTCCTACAAAGACAAATAAGCATGCCCTCCAAGGATCTCAAATCATAACATCATGATAAGTGAATCCAATCAATAAATGAGCCACCTAAGCATGTGCATCAAAGATCAGTATATCAAAAAATTTAATTCTCAAAGTCACCATGCAACTTGTCAAGCTTGAATATGGGAGGGTTGATGAGGTGTCCTATTGCGTAGATCTTTCCCTAATTCAAGGAGGGATTCTAAGAGATCCCTCTATAATCCATGTAAAGTGGATGAAGTGGTTGGGGTCAAGATTCAATGGGAATAGGGATCATGACATACAAGGGGTCGTAGTGTCTCATTCATGGGTGCCATTTGTAGAGGGTGTGTGGTGCCTTCGTTCGCAATGCACTTTTTCCAAGCCCATCAATTTCCTTTTATATTTATTTCATTATACTTTCTTTCAATATAACATAAGGAGAGGTCAAAGGTTGTTTCCTTGGCGTGGTGACCAGATGATGGAAATTTCACCCATAAACACCTAGTGGAAATGAGAAGGTTGTCTCATGATGAGACCCTCTTTCTCTCAGCCATGCAACTGAGAGCCATTACCCTGGTTTGGTGACTAGATGATGGAAATATCATACCACTAGATATTCATGGACATGATAGGTCAGCTCGTGATGAGAACTCCTATCCTTCAACTAACCTTTTAAGCATTCTTTATTATATTTTGGGTCCCTTTTACTCAAAGATACGTGTTTCACTACATTATTGGGTGATCCCTGGGTGAAGCATATGGAAGGTTTATACAAGGTTTTTATCTTTTACCCAACATCAACCCCTTTGGGCCTTTAACCCTTTCTTCCCATAGAATGAGGAACAACCCCTTCTCAGGTCAATACACTCTAAAATCCCAAGAGATAAGGAAAAAGAGGTGAATAATGATGGAAAGTGGTAAGTATGGTTGGGAATGATACAATGGCCCTTTAAGGGAGTTCCTAGTAGAAAACCCATCCCCAAGGAATACCACTTACTAGAGAATAATGTCAACCACCAAGGTGAAGTAGAGAAAAAGGAATAATTTCCAAGCATATATCATGAAATATAGATCAATCTAAGATACAACATACTCAATTGGATTAAATATTGAAATGATGCTCACCATAATACTAACTTGTACCTCATGGAGAAAGGCCCATTGCCTTCAGGAAGCCAACTGATGTGGTGGATGCCATATTTTAATATGTGACCATCGATGGTGGTGAGAGGGGTTTCCATCTGTGCAAAAGGGTACTTTTAGTGATGTAGTCTCTTGGCACTCCATATATGCAACCCGAGGGCCTCGAGAAATAATCTCTTTAGTTATCCAAAAAATGGTGATAACATTTGGCTCCTACTTGGGGACATGTGCTCATCGTAGAGTGCATGAGAACTACATCATCTCCTAGTAAACTTGTGTCTGCAAGGAAACATCAAAATGTCAAGTGCAGGATGGCCTAGTCATCATTGTTCTCATATGATCATAATCAAAAGCAAATAAGCTAGAATTTTTTTTTTTGACATTTTTTCAAAAACTTATAAACTAAGAATGAATTCAATATGCAAGTAGATGAAAACGAAAATGAAATGCATCTAAACTATTATGAGCAATCAAGATGAAAATGCATGGAATCAAAATGACTTACCTACTTACCTGGGGCATGGGCCTTGAAGAAGTCATGTGACCTAGATGTGAGGTTGGAGAAGAGACCCATCTACTGGTAGTGGCATATTTCTCCTGTCTAATGTTGTCAAATAGTACCTTTCTTTGTCAGAATTATTTCTGATGATGTAAGGACCAATCCATGAATTGTTGTCTTTTTGGTCATATCTGATCTTTACCATTATTTTGTCCCACATGAGCACACGACTCCCTTCATTGAAATCGATGCAAGGTGTATTATCATCGTGTGAAGGCTCTGTGTGGACTGTATATTTGACGATTTATTGATGTTTCTCATATTCTTTCTTCAAAATCTGGATAGACCCAGGTTCCTTCCTATGGTATTTTTCAATTTTGTCTTTCTATCAATTTGTCCATGGAAGAAGCGTGTCTATGGAGTCCTCCTGCATAAAAGGTAGCTCAGATGGATCATACTCAATGGTGTGTGGGAGTACATCATAATCGCATTAGCTGGCATAATCAGGACCATTGGGATCCATCACATGTCTATCAGTTTTCTCTCAATTTTATAGTATCTGAAAAGTTCCATGTCCCATAGGAATGTGTGCATGGGTGTGTTAAGCCCTAATATTGGCTCATTGCCCCTTAATTGGGGCATATTAGATTAGTAATGCTATTTTATTTATGTCGGATCTAGGCCATTAGTTTTAATTTAGATTAGTAATGTTATTTTAATTATGTCGGCTTTAGGCCATTATTTGTAATTATACCTCCTAGTCTCCTATATATACCAAGGAGACATTTTCATTTTGAATCATCT
>ML781266.1:283660-297765 GCA_009831015.1 Picea engelmannii
CTTCCAATCAATCACTGATCTTTAACCAATACCACACATTCAACTCCAGTAATCAGAGAGAAGAAGAACGTCAATAAAGGCTAAAGGATGAAAGTCAAGTGACCCAAGCAAGAACAAGCTTAAAAAACTTAGATCAGATCTGGCAAGCAAATGAAGCAAAAAATAAGTAAACTAGTGAGATGAAGTGTCAAAGAGACTTAAATCAACCTTCCTGAGCTATTGGAAAAGTCAAAATTTGAAATCAAAAATTTTCAAAATCTGCCCGCAGGCAAGCTTTGGACACAGTGCGGGAAACTTCAATTTCCGTGGTCCAATTAAATGCAGAATGCGGACTTTCCGCACTGGACTATAAATGCAAGGTGCGGACACTCAGGATTCCTGTAGGCTGTCAATACGCACAGTGCGGAAATCTCTAAAAGTAGAGAGAAATTTTCAAAATCAAGAAAAATTTAACTTGGTTATGTAACCCAGAAGGTGTCTCAGGGTATCCCGAGGACTCGGCAATTTACAAATCAGGAGAAAAAGGCAACAAGAGAAAATGGCCACAGAAAGTTCAAAAAACCAAAAAGACAAAGGTGTTTTTCCCCAGTGGAGTCGCCAATTTTGTTTATGGATAAATTCGTGAGTGCGGACACAGACCAATCTCCCCAGATCCACCTGGATCTGGAACAAACCGTAACAGAATACTACTCTTTCCCTAGATCTAACTATTGAATGAACTACAAGAAATGGATAGTGTTTATACCTTATAAACGCTCTCCGTTAATCTCTGTTGTTCCTCTCTCTGCTCCGATGCTCTTGTGTCATCCAATCACAACAACACAAACCAATCACAGCAAAGGCATTATTATATTCAATACCTAGTCTATACATGCGATCAAGGAATCATGTAATAAGATGACATCATCATTATGGGAAAGGGACATATTCATATATTACATTAACTGAAAGAGAAATATACGACCTGAGCCTTGATGTTGTAGATCTCCTTTCGATGGCTCCTAGCTCTGACACACACATTTTCTCATGCATGAAGAAGTTCGACCACAAATGATTATCTGTTGTCTCTATCTGCTACAGCATCAATTCTCCATACAACAATGCACCAATTCTCCAATAGATTTCTCTAGCTTGCCAACTTCTAACTTACTTGCTTTTTAACCTTTTCCATAAGCAATATCCTCATTATATAGTAGAATATTGATTAGTTACTTGGATAGGGAATGATCCCCAGATATCTGAAAAGTCAGTACTTTGCCAACCATTCGAACTCCAACTCATCCTTCTAGAAGATTCCTTCTAGAAGGATCAAGAACTTATTCATTTTCTCCTTTAGAAACATGTCTGTACCCTAACCATTAACACAGTGCAGAAATTCCGCAGTCCAGCTGAATGCAGCATGCGGAAATTAAGGATTTCCGCAGGACAGTATATAAGCAGCCTGCATACCATTCTTAAAATATGATTTTGAGAAAATGACCAGTGTAACCTTCTTTAGGAAAATGTTCTTAATGAAGAGTTTGATCTTCCATCCTTATGACATAATTATGTTATCATCTCGATAACCAAAAATGTGGATAACATGCCCGACTTGGAAAACAAAACTCTTGCTTGATCTTTGCTGACGGATATTGTTTTTGGATCAGTTTTTCGGGAACCTTTGTGGATATTTCAGTGCATCCTTTCCTCTCAGAGTTCATATTGTATTTCTTCCATCATTTTTCCCTTCTAAACTCACACATTAGGGGGCATCTGTTATAGCACAAAATTCCACACCTATGAATTTGTGCCATTTCCCAACCCTTTCCCAATGCTTGCTAGAATTTTCCCCAAAAGACCTCTCAAAAATCATTTAAAAAACATACCCTAAGAGCATATCCATGGGTTTTTGATAAAGTCATAGATGAGGAGGTTGAATAGGTAGGAAAATTGGGTGTTTCAATCAAAAGAACTATTATTGGTGAGGTAAGGGAACTTATGGATATGTTGATCGATGGAATTGGTGAGAGGGTAGAGCTTGATGCCCTAAATTCCTTGGAGAGCATCACTCTAGCCCTGACATCCTGTGCAATTTTTTTAAAATAATTTTCTTTGTTGTGTAACTATTTAACGTGCCTTGTAATTTGTACCTATTTCAAATAATAAAAAATTAACAAAGGAAATGTGTTTCCCTAATTAACTTTTGTAGGATGTTTACTATTAATGTAAACACAAGATGAAAGACAAAGACAACATAGTCATACAATCAAACTACTTGAGTGTTATTGATCCTTTAAAACCCATAAAAGAGATTTTCTTGGAAGATCTTAAGACACTCTACCTATCCTAAAGGATGTCCTTGCAAAGATTAATGTGCCTATTGTGTGAATTCAGAAATAAATTTGTGACTACTATGTGAGCACCCTTGACTAATCGAATCTACATGTGAACCATATAGAGGTTGCATTTGTTTGTTTACTTGTATTTGCCTCAAATTTTGATTATGTGCCTCAAACTAATTTCTTAGTTGTACATGAAACTAATTCATGGATGAAGATGGATTTATCAACAAAGGATCATTTCCTTGAAGAATAGAAGATGGTGAATGACAAAATATAATCCCTTCTCATAGTGGAAAAGAAAACCTTGATGTCACTTTTGGATATGTGGAATTTGGATTCCCTAGAATGATTGAAGATATGATCAAGGGATACACTAACCTCCTCAATCTCATTGAACCCATGAAATATTTTTAATGGTACTCTACTCTATATTTCCCCTACAAATAACAATATGTATTTAGCGCAGATGTATTTAGCTGCGCTAATGGATTTTTTACCTTTAAGGAGCTCAACATAACATCGATCTTGAATATATTTTCAAATTAGTAGGAAATATAATCATAGAAATTATGGAATAGGGCGCCAACTTTGAAATTCATAAAATTTCAAACCTCAATTTCCTATAGGTAATTTGGCCTGGGTACATGATAATGTATATCATTTATTTTTGTTAATTTCATTGAAGATGGAAGAAAGAAATATTCTATGAATTAACTTATGTATCAACTGAAGGAAGATTCTTTAGATATAAACATGCATAGACTTGACTTAGAAAAAAAGTCATAGAAAGCCCATGTTCTAAGCCTCTGGTCTTGTTGTTAAATGGAGGTATCCATGACTACCACTTTTTATATTATTATAATATTTATTGTACAAATTTGTTCTAAAGACAATAAGAAAACTAATTGCCATGGAGGGTTATTCTATGAGTTTTTTTTTTTCTTTTACCCATTGATTTAACTGTAATTTCATCTAGTATCTTCGGAAACCAAAAAAATAGTTAAGGTCATTGTAAGAATGTTATACATTTCATCCAACACGTGGTCATAAAACATAAACATCACAAGGATGCTCATTCTCCATTGGTTTTTTGTCGCTTCTTGCAATGAATTTTCAAACACAATGCATAATATTCAACATTTAGTGATGTAAAGTCTTCAAAATTTAATATACAAAGTCTATATTAACATATGAACTCTATAATAAATGATAAAAATTGTCGTAATAAATTATGGCTATGACCAAAATCATGAAAATAGGATCTGGTTGTGATCCCACCTTTAGTAATTATCATGTTGGTTAGATGGATTATCATTACATATCCCATAACAACATACTTCAAGGTTAATCCCAAGGAAACCAATGAAAAAATAGAAAACAAGAGTCCATGAATAAGAATGTATCTAATACACTTATTATAATATGAAATTTCTCCTCTTTATTTCCTATACTTACTCATGTTCCCCATGAGCTTGTTCTAAGGAAAGAATGAAAGAACAAAAGAAAGACCATATTAACCCATAAAAATCCAAAAAATGAAGAAATGCAATGTTGTAAAAGAGGTCAAAGGAAAATTTGCTAACTTCTTTTTCTCATTCAATGGAGTGTACGTACAACCAAATAGGTACTTGTCATACCTATCATCCTCGAGCAAGGGAATTTTAGGAGGGATAGAGGAAAGTTTTACTTCCAACACATCTAACAGGATGAGATCAACTAGAGGTGAAAAGGTTAGAAAAAATTACACGAGAACATGGAATTATTTCTTGTCGAAGGACGATTGTGTTCTTATGACAATGCGAGCATAGGTGATGTCGAGGTTCCCTTGAGGTATATAAATATAGTGAAATGATGGGTACCCAAGGAACTTCCTCAGTTGGACAATGACGTCTGTGTCAATGAGAGGATGTATCACATTGCTCCGTCATCCATACGTGGTCTAGGTCTATTCTCCATAGATGGAATAAAGGTGAAACATGGAGGACTTGTTGAATTTATGGAGTATGTTTGATCATGCTAAAACAATGGATATTGGTTGAGGCTATTCTGATATATGTCAATTATGCGAAGATATGTAGTCGCTACAAATTATATACAACTAAAAAACAATGCTCGCAATAAAGGAGCAATGGTGTATATTGATGGAAGGTCAAAGGCATTGAGGAATATTGTAGGGACTATAAATAATACAAGACATAGGACAACAAGAAAACAACCAAATTGCATATTTGAGGGGCATGATAGAAATCATATATTCCTATGTGCAGTGAAAACAATAGTTGCAGGGGAAGAGTTTGTTGGACAGTGGGTTGTCATTGATGTCAACAAGAAGTGGTTTTCATTGATGTAAGTTGATGTCAACATATGTGATGGGTGTATTTGGATATGTCTCTAAAGTGGTCTCCTTTTCGCTTAGCTCTAAGCATGGCCCTTACGGGAAGATGCTTTAAATAAGTCTACAAGAATCCCTAGAGGTGTGGTCATGAAGTCCGAGGTTGTTTGAGGAATGAGGACATGAAGGACATTCTAAATGCAAGTAACACATTCATATATGGATAGTCCTCGTCGTTTCATTTATGATGATATGTGGTACACCATGTGGTTCCTCACATTTTAGGAATTACGAGGTCATGAATTTGGAAGCCCAAAAGATGGGTTATGAAGCCCCTAGTTGATTATAAGACAATTGATGAAAGGGTTAAGTGGTTGTAACAAGAAACCCCAAAAGTAAGGAAAGAAGTTACTTAGAAAAAATATAAATACCCCTCAAGGGGTCTTTCATATGTACAATTCAGACAAATCTCTATTGATTATCTATCTTGTGAACAACTTTTGGTCTATTGGAGAATCTGAAGTTGAGTCTGAGGTAGAAATTATGAGGGTGCAAAGGAAGGTCGAAGGTGAAAGTCTCAGAGTTGCAGAAAATGTGAATAACCCTAGTTTCTAAGGTATCTGTGTGTTGTAGATCAAAAGGGAGCAGATGTAAATAAGATGCAGTGGAGAAAAGCATGGACATCCGTGGGTAGTAGTGGAGTAAGTTGCGGATCCATGAAAATCTTGTGAAAGAGTGTGAAGTGTTGCTTGTACGAAATTGTTGATGCCCAGGTTGGTTTACTCATCTGTCATATGATACAACAAAGTCTCTATAGGATAAGAGGTATGTTTTTTATGTGTGTTTATCATGGATGATATGGCACATGCTTGAGGCATGTCTTGGAGGTCCTTTTGGTTTATGGTTACATATGGTTGAGGTCCATGTTTTGGTGTCATTGGTACATGCTTGAGACATATCCTTGGTATATTGTATATGGTTGTTATGGTTCATTGTTAAAGGCACATATTTGTGATAGTTGAATATCTTATGGTATATGGTATGATGCATGCTTGAGTTACATTGTGTTACATGGTTTGATAGTTGATGAATGATATGGTATAGAATTTAGTATAACATGAGTTGATGGTATAGGTTACAGGTTAATTGTACAGTGATGGTGACAGGTTGATTGTCAGAGGTAGTGATAGTATCAGTGGTAGTGAGAGTTTGGTCTACATTTATATTTCAGGGTGGCAGGATGAGGCAAGGAAAGGGGGTCATAGCCTACTTCTGGTTAGTGTTGAAGAACACAGGGAGTTGGAGCTTCCTTCAGGTTGGAGCCTGAGAATCATGGGGTTGTAGCTTCCTTCTCGTTGGAGCCATAAAACTCAGGGAATTGTATCTTCCTTCAGGTTTGAGCCTGCAAATAAGGGGTTGTAACCTCCTTCTAGTTGGAGCAGGAGAATTGGGAAGTTGGTTCTTCCAATAAATGTATTTTTTTGATATATAAGAAAAGCATTATGTGGTTTTCTCCCATTTGGGTTTCCACATAAATTATGGTGTAATGCATTTTTGTGGATGTCTATTGTTCTCTATTGATTTATACTACTCATAATATGTTGATGATATATTGTTGATGATTTTAATGATTACATATTATGGTTAAAAGTGATAATAAATTTCTCATACAGATTCACCCACCCCGCCCCTCTCAGTATTCCAACAATTGGTATCAGAGCAGATCCTTCAAGAAACAATTTAACCATTGGAAGGATATCATGGAATGCGCTAATATTGTAGCACCAAGGCTTGATGGACAAAACTATGGATTTTGGAGTAAAAGGATGCAAACATTTTTACATGCACAAGGATTTGATGTTTGGTAGTCAGTATAAGTAGACGAATATGCAGCACTGTACACTCCCCTAACTGACAAAGATGGAAAAAAACTCAACGAAGACAACTCAAAGGCTAAAGGTACCATTATGAGCAGTCTAGATGATTCAACATTTGTCAAATTTACGTATTGCAATACATCAAAGGATATTTGGGCTACAGTTCAAAATATTTATGAAGGAGATACCAAATTCAAGGGAGCTAAGCTTCAAACTCTTAGAGATAAGTTTGAAAATTTGAAGATGAAGGAAGATGAAGACATTGTAGCCTACTTTCTATGAGTTGATGAAACAATGAACACTATTAGAGGATTGGGAGAAGAATTTGATGAGTCAGTGGTCGTTCAAAATGTTCTAATATCTCTACCTATGAGATTTGATCCTAATATATCAACCCTGGAAGAAAGGACATATCTTGACAGTTTGAGCATGGATGAGCTATGTGGAATATTCACAGCTTATGAAATGAGGGTAGAAAAAAAGAATCCAGTCACGAAGGAAGCAATGTTCAAATCATACAATAAGATGAAGAAGCAAAGCAAGAAAAATCCAAAACTAGATTGCATCTGCAACAATGATTTAGAGGAAGATGAAGAAGTGGAAAACTT
Organism: Picea engelmannii; assembly: GCA_009831015.1. Taxonomy (NCBI): domain Eukaryota; kingdom Viridiplantae; phylum Streptophyta; class Pinopsida; order Pinales; family Pinaceae; genus Picea; species Picea engelmannii. The sequence continues at coordinate 290,799 of ML781266.1, forward strand.
CATAAGGAAGTTAAAAAGAGGAACTGACACGTACAAAGGTATGCTTCCATTAAAATTCTTTAATTGTAATGGTATTGGTCATTTTCCCTCTAAATGTCCTTATGATAAAGATTAAGGTAGCGATGAAGAATGAGATCCTAAGAATAAAAAGAAAAATCAAAAGGGAGATAAGAGCAGGAACAAAAAGAAATTCTTCAAGAAAATTTTCTACTCAAAGGAAAACAACTACTCATCATACGAGGATGATGATAGTGACAATGATTTAGAAAGAGTGATTTTCATGGAAATAGAAGATGATGAATAAGATTTTGAATATTCTAAAGAATAAGTCAAATTTGATCTCAGAGCATAATTAATCAGTTCCTTAGAAGAATTGGAGAAAGAAAGAAATAAAATCAAGTCACTCAAGGTAGAGTTAAATAAGAAAGAAGTATCTCACAATTCCAACTCAAAATAAATCGAGAATATAATCACAAAGTTAAAAATCTAGGTAGAATAAGACAACACAATAGAAGAAACACTAAAGAATCAGTTAGAAGATAAGGAGAAGATGATTAAAATATCGGAAGCATAAATAATCATCTTAAGAAAAGTTATTCAAAAGAAATATATGCAATAGAATAACACCAAAATATTGGATGAGATCATCAATATTCAAAGGCCATACTATGACCTGTCCAGGATAGGATACAACTAGATGCAGACCAAGAAAGGTTCGAGTTCCAAGATGACATAACATGAAGCAGAACATAACAGGTAGAAGTAGTCAGAGGTACTCAAGAAGAAAAACACAGAAGAAACATAACACCTAGAAGATTCATAACATAGAACCAACAATCGACAACATCTCAAGAAGAAGTAGGATTCAGAAGAGAAACACCATTCAAAAGATCCCCTACATCTAGGTATCAAACTATTTTTCTTGGTTTATTCTATTTTTGTAACAATTTTGGTCACAAAGATGCAAACTGTAGAGCCTACGCCAAGAATAGAAGAAACTATGATGGCTATTCAAGCAACAATTATCTTAGAAAATCATGTGAAGCACATAACATAAATCACAACATTTTTGGTTCACTAAGTAATGAAATAGACTTCTACAAGTGCAACAATTTTGGACACGTGGCCAAATATTGTAGACTGATTGTTCCTTCAAAGGAACCAAAGAAGAATATCAATAGTCATAAACAAGAACCACAAAGGATATGGAGAAGAAAGCAGGATCAATTCAACACTAAAGAATGCTCGCTTTCTCTAGAAGTGCAACATAAGAAAAGTGTGTGGTATGTTGACAATGGTTGTTTGAAGCATATGACAGGCGACGATAACAAGTTTCTGACTCTAAACAAGGAACGAGATGGATCAATTTCATCTGGAAATGATAAATCAACCAAAATAATAGGTAGAGGCATAGTCAAGCTTGGGAGAAAAGATGCCAAGGAAGAAAATGTTGTATTGGTAAAATATATGAAGCACAATCTTCTGACTATTAGTCAAATGTGTGATCAAGGACACAAACTTTTGTTTGACTCATAAAAATGTGAGTTAAGAAAAGAAGGATCATGAAAATTGGTAGTTACAGTTAGAATAACTCCAAACAACATATATGTCCTAAATGATATTGGAAGGGGAAAATGTTGTTTAGGAAAGGAAAATGAGAGTTGGCTTTGGCACAGAAGGATTGGTCACACAAAATTTGTGTAACATCCAGTTCCACTGATCACATTTCATAACACTGATTTATTCTTTGAGGACACTTGGGAGCAAGCGATCCAGTTAAAACATGATACTTATGATTAGCTATTGTGGTTTATGAGTTTAAAATTATGTCATCATTGAGTATTGAAATTGATATGTTAATTTTATTGATGTATAACATTGATAGGTATTATGATGAGGTTTCCTGAGTGTGCAGGAGACATGACACAATGAGGATGTTGATGGCGTCGACATAACACTTTGGACTCTGGATTGAGTCAAAGAGTGGACTATTGACTTTGTTTATGAGTACTTGATTTATTTATGAATGTATTATGATGATGATTTTAGTTGTGGATTTCATGTATACAAGTTATCAATATTACCTTTTTCAGTGGATGTAGGCATGGTGACACTTTCTAATCCAACATATGTAATAAAGGGATCATACACAAATATCAAATAGATGAGGGAGAGGTGTGGAAATGTCCCTGTCATAGCCTATTGGTACTCCCACCGTGACATGAACTGAAGGTTAATGACTACCTTGTTCCTGGGAGGTTCACAATTCCATGAGGGAAGATTGAGACAATCTCCCTAAGGGGTATGCAATAAGGTGGATTCTGAGGGGTGTGAAATAAGGTGGATTCTGTATTCCTTAGTAAGCCCTTAGTCTGACACAAGGTCGACAAGTGGATTATTGACTCCAAGCGTCAGATAACTTCCAAACTAAGTCTAATGGTGAGTGGCACCCTTGGAGAATGTAGGTGCATATTGAAGGGCACGTCGCATGAATAAATTAATGAGTTAATAAAAATATAGAAGACCTTAGAGAATAAAATGAATAATTAGATTTTGATAGAAAGGATAATGCAATTTTATATTAATTAATAAAAATTAAACATAATAAAATCTAAGTCAAATTGTTATGCATAGATGAATTTTATAGAAAGGGGTCTAAGGGAAATTAGACTAAATAAAATCTAGAAATGAGAGAATAAAAATTAAGACATGTGCACAATGTGTGCATGAAATTAATAAAAAGAGTTTTAATAAAAATAAATTATTTAATGAGAGAAGGGGTTGTCAACATAGATTTAGAATCCTAAGTTAATATAGACTCTAAATCCTAACTAAGAGAAGAGTCCTAATCAAACTCCAACTATAAATTGGTTAGGAGACACAATAAAGGAGAAAATGGGGAACTAAGGGACAACTAGGAGAAACTCTAGGAACTAATTGAGGAGGTGAGGACAAATTCAAATTTATTTAAATTAAAAATAAATAAAACATGTGAAACTTGGAGAAAGTGTGATATGTGTTGGGGGTGAATAATATCTTAGTTAATTATTAAAAATTACCTAATTATGCATGAAATGATAAGTGTCAAGGTGAAAATTCTTATAAAAAGACTAGAGAGGTAGGAGAAAAGGGACCCTAATGTTCGATGACTAAAATGTTGTCAAAAATATTTTTGTGACTATGTTTACTTGTGTGAGTTGGGTTGAAATATTTTTACAAGAGGTGGAAGCCTCTCCTTGCAAGGGAAAGCTTGAGCTATAGTTCTGAATTTCTATGTGTGACTCCTTTGCGGATCGGGGGGCTAAGGGGGAAGAAGAGTACCCCTAGCATTAGATGGGAGGTATCGGTGAATTATTTGTATTAGCAGGTGAAAGTAAGGAGGAAACAAGCCTCCAAGTTGAAGATAAACCTTATACACCTTCAATTATTTGGTTATGGTATCTAAACATTTGGTTATTTATTTTTTCCTCGAATACATTAGCTAAATTATTGTTTTAATATTATAATGTTCTTCGTTGTTCACTAGTATTCTAGTTCATTGAATATGTATTGGATGAGAGTCTTGTATAATGATATATCATTACTATCAATGTATGCATGCATATTTTGATTAATGGAATGGAATACATGTAAATCGATGCAAGGAAAAAACTAGTTCCTATTTGGAAACATAACCTTATAGTATTAAATTAATTATTGAACCAAATTATGATTTTTATTGCAAGTAATATATGAAATTGTTAAGAACCAAATATCAATATAGCATAGAAAAAACACAGAATAAGTAATCAATGCCTTGAAAAAGAGAGAAATTCATATAATAAGCCTCTTCGAGGGAGAAACCTCCTTATGCCCACATAAATGTACAATTCCAACATGATTCCAAATGAAAATGTCTCCTTGGTATATATAGGAGACTAGGAGGTATAATTACAACTAATCGAATAAAGTCAGCATAAATAAAATAACATTACTAATGTAATATGCCCCAATTAAGGGGTAATGAGCCAATATTAGCGCTTAACATGCCCCTCCCCTTGAGACAAGTGTTGTTCGCAACGCTTGAGTAACTCTAAATGCTTCTGTATAAAAGACTCATCTTCCCAAGTGGAATCTTCAGCCAGTAGTTTCCTCCATTTAATGAGATACTCTGAAATGGATCTATTCGTCAGCTAGAAAACTCTTGTGTCAGTGATGGCTTCAGGATCCAATATGATTTTTCCTTCCTCGTCAAGTTCTGGAAACATAGTTTGAACTAGGATCTTGTCTCCTATAACCTTCTTTAAGCATGAAACATGGAAAACTGGGTGTACTCGTGAAGATGCAAGAAACTCCAAATTGTATGCCATAGTACCAATCTTTTGCAACACCTTATAAGGGACATAGTACTTTGGTGATAATTTATTATCCTTTTTTGCTTGCTTGAGGGACATCTGTTTGTATGGTTGTAGTCTTAAAAACACCCAATCCCCTACTTCAAAACTTCTTTCACTACAATGTTGATCTGGTTGTTGTTTCATGCGATTCTGTGCCATGGTCAGGTTGTCCTTTAAGATTTGGAGAACTTGTTGTTGATGCTCGATGTGATCTTCCACTGCTTGAACCTTAGATTTTTCTTTTATAGAAGAAGTGATGGAAGGAGGGTGGTATCCATAGAGTGCCATAAATGGTGTCAATTTTGTTGCAGTATGAAAGGAAGTGTTATACCACCATTCTGCCAAGGGTAACCATTTGAACCATTGTGTTTGTTTATCAAAGACAAAGCAATGAAGGTAGCCTTCCAGACATTTGTTCACTATCTCGGTTTGTCCATCAGATTGAGGATGATAGGATGAGCTATGAGAAAATTGAGTACCCAAACAAGAAAATAATTATGTCCAAAAATGTCCAGTGAAGATGGGATCTCTGTCACTTACAAGAATCTTTGGTCTGCCATGTAGCTTTTGAACTGTCTCCATGAATGCAATGGCAACTGTACTAGATTTGAAGGGATGAGAGAGTGCACAAAAGTGTGTGTACTTGGTCAGTCTATCAACAATCACCATGATGACACTCTTTCCTTTAGGCTTCGGTAACCCTATGATGAAATCCATGGAAACCTCCTCCCAGTGTTGACTTGGGATGGCTAATGGTTGTAAAAGACCTGGGGTCTTAATTGATTGCACATTATTTTGTTGGAAAACCAAAAATTCTTCCACAAACCTTTCAACATCAGTTTTAAGGACATCCCCAAAAAAATCCTTCTTGACTCGATGGTAGGTTTTCAAAAATCCCGAGTGCCCTCCTACTGGAGACGTGTGTAATTCCAATAATACCTTTTGTTTGAGTTGGGAGTTCTTATATAAATATAAGAAATCTTTGTACAATAGTGAATCATTTTTCCATGTAAATGTATTTGATGCACTGGAATCCTAATGCAACCTTTGAATGATAGTCCACACTTTTTCTTCATTCTTCCATTCATCCCTTGCTTCTATTATACAATCGGGTTGGATGATCGAGATAGCACAGAGAAAGGCCTCAACATCTTCATCCTTTATTAAGAGTGCATCTACCACAACATTTTGCTTCTCCTTTTTATAGATGATTTCAAAATCATAACCCAATATCTTGGTTACCCATTTTTTTTGTTCTTCTGAAGATAGTCTTTGTTCCAAGAAGTATTTAAGACAATCATGATCTATTTTGACCTTGAAGTGCCTACCTATTAGGTAAGGACGCTCTTTCTTCAATGCATGTAGTATTTCCATCATTTCCTTCTCATAAATGGGTTTGTGTAAGTCCTTTCCATTGAGTGGTCGACTTTCAAAAGCCAGAGGCCTTCCTTCTTGCAGTAGGACAACACCAATTCCATTTCCTAAGGCATCACATTCCACAATAAAGGTTTTTGTGAAGTCTGGAGTGGTCAAGATAGGAGTTTTACACATCACCTCCTTAAGTTGTTCAAAATCTTTAGTTGCCTCTAGAGTCCATGAAAATGCATCCTTCTTAGTTAGTGTCATTAAAGGTGTTGTTATTCTTACATAGTTCCGAACAAACTTGCGGTATTAACCTGTCAAATCCAAAAATCCTCTAAGATTCTTCAATGTTTTGGGAATCGTCAAATCCATCATGGCCTTAATCTTGTTAGGGTATACCTTAACACCTTCATGAGTCACAATATGACCCAAATACTCTACCTCCTTCACTCCAAAGAAACATTTGGATGGTTTGGCATATAGTTGTTTCTCCTTTAGTAGTTGTAGCACCTTGTCAACATGTCGCACATGATCCTCCGAAGACTTGCTATAGATTAGTATATCATCAAAAAACACTAACACAAAATTTTGAAGGAATGGCTTGAAAATGGAATTCATCAACCCTTGGAATGTGGAAGGTGCATTTGTAAGGCCAAAAGGCATGACCAAAAATTCATAATGGCCTTCATGAGTTCAGAATGTTGTTTTTGGGATATCTTCTTCCTTCATTCTAATCTGATGATACACTGAATGAAGATCCAATTTTTTGAAATAGATTGCTCCATGTAGTTCATCTAACAATTCATCAATGACACGAATAGGAAACTTATCTTTAATAGTGATCTTTTTGAGCTCTCTATAATCTGGATACATATGTCATGAGCTATATTTCTTGAATACCATTACCACTGATGCAGAGTAAGAACTTTGTCTAGGTCTAATAATTTCAGCCTCTAACATTTCTTCAACCATACGCTCAATTTCACTCTTCTGGGCATAAGGGTATCTGTATGGCCTGATGTTAGGAGGAACACTCCCAAGAATTAGGTGAATTTCATGATCATTATTTCGAGCGGGTGGAAGACTTTTGGGAATATCTTCAAATACTTTGGAATGCTTATCAATGATCCCTTGGAGATCTTGAGGAATAGATGGCTTAGATGTTTGAACATCTAGTGAGCATAGTTGTGCAATAACGCCTTGATGCCCCTTTTTCAATAATTTTTTCA
>ML781266.1:298611-311327 GCA_009831015.1 Picea engelmannii
CATGAATTTCATGGGATACATTTTCACTTTTAGGTGTCCTCTCTATTATGAAATTTTTCAATCCTTCCATGATCTCCCCTTTTAAACCCTCCATCATCTCTTGTAGTTCATCTTTTGTTACTGTCTTCTTTTGTAAATCATTTTTATCCCTATGCATTTCTTCCCCTTCATCAAGACTCCATGTAGGATTATCTAGAGGCTTATTTGGTGTAGAAGTTCCCTTTTTGGGTGGCATGTTGGCCAAGTATCACTTTTGAACCTTGATTTTGAGGTGGTTCTGCTAGACAATATGTCTTATGTTGTATCTCCAAAGTTTCAGTCCTTCTGGGTATGAATTTTTTCTTTTTTCAGTTCTCTGATATTTATTCTCTGCAATTCCACAGGTCTGATCAAAATTGGATGTACCAAGTGGAATTTACGGTAACTTCCCCACAACTTGTTGATTTTTGGCCTTTCCGGGAGATGTCACTTGTATAGTGTGCCCCACACAAAATGATTGATATAAAATTCTGAAACTTGTACCATAAATACTACAGACTATCCACTATCTAATGCAACTAGTGTCACTCAATTTGGATACTCTAGGAAGAATTTATGATTGTTTTACCTGGAACACCTTCTTGAGACTAGTCAATAGGACTAGTCAGATACCCTATCTTCCACAGGGTGTATATACAAATTTAATATGACCCAGAAGATGAATGTTTTACCAAAGATACCTTACTAATTTCTATAAATATTGTCCAGATTTCAGGGTCTGAACCATTACAAAAAAAAAATTATAGCGAAAATTCCACAATGACTCGATTCAGGATGATTCCAAAACCCTATCTTGCACAGGTTGTATCTCCAAAATTATAAGGCCTCAGGAGATGAAATGTTAACCCAACGTACCTTGATCCATATACTAAATGTCCTCCAAGCCGTTCCTTCTGAAACGTTGTAGAAACCAAGTTATAGCAAAAATTCCAAGGTGTCTCAGGTGTAGCAGCGAAACCCCAAGACCTTGAGCTCTGATACCATATGTTAAGAACCAAATATCAATATAGCATAGAAAAACCTCAGAATAGGTACTCAAGGCCTTGAAAAAGAGTGAAATTCATATAATAAGCCTCTTCAAGGGGTCAACCTCCTTATGTCCACATAAATGTACAATTCCAAGATGATTCCAAATGAAAATGTCTCCTTGGTATATATAGGAGACTAGGAGGTATAATTACAACTAATGGAATAACGCCGACATAAATAAAATAACATTACTAATGTAATATGCCCCAATTAAGGGGTAATGAGCCAATATTAGGGCTTAACAGAAATTTTATGGAAGAGTTCGAATTAAAAAAAAAATATCACCTGCTTTGACAAAGGTGAATCCTAAATAAAAATGTGTGTTGTGTTTTTTTATACAAATTGTAAAATGCTCATCAAAATAAAGTTTTGTAATCTCTGATATCTTGTAAATAAAATGAAAAATTTTGGGTACTTATAGATCCTGTGTTAATATCATTTATCCTAGAATTTCCTTGCCACTGGTACAAATTTTCCCGTTATTGTCGGTTGAGAATAGAATGAAAAGTTATATATATATGATCTTTATGTATGGTTGAATCTGGAATGTCTTAGGCACGTAAAGGCTCCCAAGTCTTATGTGTTCTGCTACACAATCAAATTCTTTACCTTCACATTCATTGTTATAGGTCGGACCTGTGATTTCTCCGCATAGTTATCATTGTCTCCTTTCTAATTTGTTGTTGATTTCTAATTTGTTATCAAGTGTTGATGCCGAAATTGTGAACACTTGTGACTTACACTTTAGAACTCTTAGCGTTATTTTTATTTAACTAAAGAGAATTGATAGACATGGATAAAATGTGAACTGCCAATTATTGTTTCTATGACATTTTAAGATGGAGATAAGAAAGTCAACCATTGTCATGGGTTCTCATCATCATTAATGTGCCATTACAATGAAGGTCATGATTAGTGCTATGGTGATTCCTTAGCTAATGGGTTCTTGTGTTGTTAGCACATTTTTCGGTTGTGAACATCCAAACGCTTGACTCTTGACACTTGTGATTTCCTGTAGATTTTGGAATTTTGATGAGCAGTTGACTCGTTGTTATGATCGAATCTTAGTGTGTACAACTTGTATCTTCACGATCTTCCCTTGGCGCCTAAATTAATATATATGGACAAACAAAGTTCCACTTCGATACACACTTTGATTACCGATGTGTGAGATCTACTCTTGGCATCCATCGTTACATATTTCTAGTAATTGACATTTGACCTTTTATTGACGTCGATGCCTTACTTCCTTTCTAATTTTGAACTTAATCTCAGGTGTTGTCCCTTAGTCATATTTTGGAATTTGTTTTCGTTGAGTGAAAAAGCGTAGTGTTGTTGGAACTTACCTTAACTGACCATTTACATGGCTAAATTATTTCATATCGATTTCTCATTAAGTGAGCTAGTCAAGTTGTTAGAATTGGTAGCTCGGAGGTACTTCTGCATAGGCGGTGCCCAACATGCAGAAGTGGCCGAGCACATTTATCCCTAGTGACTTTATAATGTGTTTCTATAAAGTAACTTTATAAAGTGATTTTATTAACTTGGGTCTTTTAAAATTCAAATATAAAAGTGACTTTATGATGTTATAGGTCACTTTAGTGATTTAAGTGAACTCAACGAATGATTAAGTTGTGATTGTTGATCTCAAGGGAAAGTGAAGAGTCACTCAAGGGAGATCAAGGGTTAGAGGAGTTACATTTTGAAATTGCTTAAAGGAAGCTCATGAGGGAGAGAGAGGCCACACACTTTGAGGAGAGCTTGAGCGGGAAGGTGAATAGGTACTTTTATCAAGAGAGAGATTGAGCTCATGGAGAGGAGAGAGTAACAACAAGATGAAGTTGCATTCTCCAAGGGAAAGAGGGAGGTTTGTACAACTAGAGGAGGGGCATGATTTCCAAAGAACGAGAGGGTCCATACAGATTAAGGAGGACACAATTTCAAAGAGGAGAAGAGGCCACACTTTTCCATAAATTGCAGCATTAAATGTTGAGTTGGCAGTGGTTAGAAAAGAGGTTGTACAACATTGTTTTAGAGGTCGTACAACTACATAGAGACACAAAAATCGAGGCAAGAGGATGGCATGATTTTCTAAGTGTCTTGTTGTACAAAATTAGTGTAAAACAATACTACTTAAGTGCATAGAATTAGAGGTTGTATTTGTTGTTAAAGGGACTGCACATTGTAGAAAATGAGGTATGTTTTGTGTTGTTTTTAGCATGCAAATCGAGGAAGTATGTTGGCACATATTTCTAGAATTTATTGCTATTGTTACTTGTTGTTGTAAACTTTGATATGAAACTTCTCTGATCTCAATAAGACTTATCTCCTTAAACTATCATTTTTCCTATGTATTCTTCAAGGGGCATTGCCCAGAATTTACGGTGCCAAATGTGTTATTTTGTCAGTTGTTATAAATTATTTCCGCTGTTAATTTAGTTTCAGATCTATGTCATTCAATTTTTCTGCTCATTAAGTACAGTTCATAATTAGGTTTATTTCTTTACTGTTGAATCTTAATAGGAGGTTGAAATCTAAAGTATGACATAGTGTATTTCTAAGCTATATATTTTCAACATGGTATCACAACTGGGGCTCTGAAGTTCAGTGGGCATCTTTGGCACTTGGGACAACAAGTGATTTGCTGGGGAATTTTCTTAAAGAAGGGAGAAGAGTTTATTTTTCAGGTGGACAAATATGACTTCCAACATCATGTTTGAAGATAGGTTGGAGAGTATATCCAACTACCTACAATGGAATGTTAGAATCATAAGGGTTCTCTAGGAGAACTAGTTGTGGTTGTTTGAGAATACCATCATGCTAGCACCTGCATTAGATCCCATGAAGTGAAGGAATCCTAGATTCATAATTGGTGTGGATAACCCTCAAAATCTTCACCAAGGAGTGGGAGGTTTTCATGAAGTGCATGGTGCAGAGAAAGAAGCTCTCTGACTGAAGCAGATTGTGGGATGACTTTACACGGGAGGAGATCCAAGAGGGGGCTCAAGAGAGGGTAGTGGATGGTGCAGACGATGACATCGTTTCTCTTGTGGGAAGGAGAAATGAGAAGAAGAAGGACATGAGAAAGGTGAGATGTTTTGCATGTCACAAGACTAGCCACTACGCTAGTCAGTGTTCGAACAAGAAGGAGAAGAATCCAGAACCAGAGGTGTCAACATTAGTAGAGATTGCAGAGTTTGTTGAGAGACATGAGAGAGAGTTTTCTCTCATGATTGGTCCCTTGGGCAGTGGTTTCCTAGTGTTCAAGGACATTTAAGTGCATTTAGTGGACAATGGATCTTACTGACATATGATAGGGATGAGGTTAGTGTTCATGAGTCTTTCAGAAATAGACTCAGACTGTTGTGTGGGTGTTGGTACCATCCCAAAGCTTAAGTGAAGGGGGTTGGAAGTGTTAGATTCCATCTAGAGTGAAGAAGATTTCTGGAGGTTTTCGGAGTATTGTATGTTCCAGAGATGATGGTTAACTTACTCTCAGTGTCATCTCTAGAGGTTGATGGATTTGGAGTGGCGTTCTACTGTGGTAGGGTATTTATATATCTAGAGGGAGCTACTCTAGAAACAACAGTGATGCTTAGTGTCAGGTATGAGAGGTTGTATAGGTTGTTGGGTCAACTTGTGTTGGGGTCCAGTGTATTTCTGGACTTAGATTTTATGTCGGAGAGTTGGCAGGTAGCACGTGAGAGAGAGTTGATACCAGGGACTCAGTCTTCTTCTGGGACTCTCAAAGGACTCAACAGGCATGAGTCCACACAGATGGATGCCCAGGAGAGTGTGAAACCTCCTAGGAGCATGCCTTTAGTTTGTGGTATAGTAGAGGTATCAACAAAGGCTTCCAGTGCAGTGGGAGTAGTGGCTTCGTCATGTTCAGAGGGAGAAGAGACTTCTACTACAGAGGGAGCATCTATGGCAGTTGATGAGATGGAGACAGATTCTGGTGGTGATACTAGAAGTACCTCTCTAGATAAGAGGGAGTGTTAGAATTGGTAGCTCAGAGGTACTTCTGCATAGGCGATGCCCAACATGCGGAAATGACAAAGCACATTTCTCCCTACTGACTTTATAATGTGTTTTTATAAAGTAACTTTATAAAGTGATTTTATAAAGTTGGGTCTTTTAATTTTTAAATGTAAAAGTGACTTTATGAAGTTATGGGTCACTTTAGTGACTTAAGTGACCTAAATGAATGATTAATTTATGACTGTTGATCTCAAGGGAAAGTGAAGAGTCACTCAAGGGAGATCAAGGGTTAGAGGAGTTACATTTCGAAATTTCTTAAAGGCATCTCATGAGGGAGAGAGAGGGTGAACACTTTGAGGAGAGCTTGAGCATGAAGGTGAAGAGTCACTTTTCTCAAGAGAGAGATTGATCTAATGGAGAAGTGAGAGTAACAAGAAGAGGAGGTGCATTCTCTAAGGGAAAGAGGGAGGTTCATATAGGTAGAGGAGGGGCACGATTTCCAAGGAAGGAGAGGGTATATACAACTGAAGGAGGACACAATTTCCAAGAGGAGAAGAGGGCACACTTTTCCATAAATTGCAGCATTAAATGATGAGTTGACAGTGGTTAGAAAAGAGGTTGTACAACACTGTTTTAGAGGTCGTACAACTGCATAGAGACACATAAATCGAGGCAAGAGGATGGTACAATTTTCTAAGTGTCTTGTCATACAAAATTAGTGAAGAACAATACTGCTTAAGTACATAGAATTCGAGGTTGTATTTGTTATTAAAAGGACCGTACATTGCAAAAAATGAGGTATGTTTTGTGTTGTTCTTAGCACGCAAATTGAGAAACTCTGTTGGAACATATTTCTAGAATTTATTGATGTTGTTACTTGTTGTTGTAAACTCTGATATGAAACTTCTTTGATCTCAATAAGAATTATCTCCTTAAACTATCATTTTTCCTGTGTATTCTTCAAGGGGCATTGCCCAGAATTTACGGTGCCAAATGTGTTATTTTGTCTTTTATTATAAATTATTTCCACTGCTAATTTAGTTTCAAATCTATGTCATTCAATGTTTATTCTTATTAAGTACAGTTCAGAATTGAGTTTATTTCCTTACTGTTGAAGTTTAATAGGAGGTTGAAATCTGAAGTATGACATAGTGTATTTCTGAGCTATATATTTTCAACACAAGTCACATTACTTTCTACTTTGGAATCGAAACAATTATTGTTCAATGGATTTTGTTCTTTGGATTTGATAATTAATATAATTAATTAAAAAAAAATTGTTAAATCATTAAACACACACATGTACAAATTATTTGAAGGGTTCATGAGTTTTATTATGAATTAGAAGGCGATGGGACTTAATGTGTATAATAATGAGTTCAAAAATGACTATATTATGTGTTATTGTTATTTAATTATTGGTTTATAATGATCATTCATTAGAATCTATATACTGTGACTTATGTATTATTTTTAGATTATAATAATTAATTTAGTTATTCTAATATTAAGGTTTTGATTTGATAACTTAATTATTGATTTACTTTAATCATTTGTTAGAACAAATACTACAACTTGATATATTATAGTTTGATTATATTAATTTATTTAATGATTATATATTAAGGTTTTATTTGATTATTTTAAATATTGAATTATATTAACCTTTCATTAGAATATATTGCGACTTGAGCAATCAATGATTAAGAAATGTGAAAATTGCGAAAACTTAAAGTAATAGATGATTATGTTCTTAGACATATGCTTACTTATTGTTTATTCACTTTACTAGCTAGATTCCTTTTAGGATTTGTGTGATGCATTTAAATAAATTCTTGCTGACTAAAAGGTAAATTGCTCAAGCATTACTTATTGTGCAAGTATTGTTTAAAAAATATTTTAGTGATTATTGAATATCCATGTTAATTATGGTTGCGTATGATGGTAAATTACTTGAGTTTTTCAATTAAAATTTTGTCTAGTTATAATGGCTTACTTATTATGAACACACAAAAAAAATGCTAATTCTGTTATTTTTTCTTAATCAATAATGTTCATAAAATCGGAGGGTCATTTCACTTTGATAATCTTGTCAAAATCAACAAAAATGAAGCAATGAAAGAAATGCATGAGATCTCAAAGCCAACAAATACTCTATGTGAGCATTGTCTACAAGGAAAACAAACTAGGACCAAGTTCAAATCAAAATAGTACTCCACGACAAAACCATTGGAGATTATAGACATTGATCTATGTGGACCCACAAGAACAAAGGGGTTAAATGACAAACAATATTTTATGCTACTAGTTGATGACTACACAAGAATGAATGCAATTTTCGTTCTCAGGAAGAAGTCAGAGGCATTTGAACACTTCAATATATACAAAGAGATGGTTGATACCAAGATAGACTTGAAAATCAAGTGTTTGAGATCAGACAATGGAGGAGATATTATATCAAAGGAATTCATGGATTTTTGTGGCGAACATGGAAGAAAGAGACAGTTCTTGACAACCAGGACACATCAACAAAATGGAGTGGTCGAAAGGAAGAACAGAACAATACAGGAAATGGCCAAAACCATATTGAAATATTCCAAGTTAATTGACATTGTTTGGAAACAAGAAGTTCATACAGTAGTTCACATCCTAAAAAGAGGAATTCTCAAAATTAATAGTGATAAGAGTCCCTAAAAGTTATGGAAAGGAGCATCGAAAAATGTGAAGAATTTTAGAGAATTTTGAAGCAAATGTTATATCAAAAGAGAAGATGACAGGCTTGGAAAGTTTGACTCCCGAGTTGACAAAGGCATATTAGTTGGGTATTCAACAAAAAGAAAAGCATATAAATTCTTCAGTCAAGACTCAATATAATCGTGGAAAGAATCAATATAACAATTGAAAAGATAGATGTACATAAGGACAAAGAAGGAAGAAAAGACTTAGAAGAGAAGGATGACAAGGAATATTTAAAATAAGAGGAAGTGGAAGAAGAAGAATAAGAGTAGTTAGAAGTAGAAAAAGAGGAAGATGAGAAACAAATACCTCCTAAGAAACCTATCTGACGAGTACAGAAAAATCATCCACCAGAATAGATTATTGGGAATAAATATGTAGGAGTTTAAACTAGAAGAAGAAGAATTTCACCAAAACAACAACACCTAGCATTATTATCTACAGTTGAACCAAGTAGTTTTGAAGAGGCCATCAAGGATGAACATTGGATAAAGTCTATGGAAGAAGAATTGGATCAGATAGAGAATAATGAAACATGGGAACTAGTTCCAATACTGAAGAACAATAACATGTTTGGTAGAAAGTCGGTTTTCCAAAAAAAATTGAACCAGGATGGACAGATAACCAAAAACAAAGAAAGGTTAGTTTGCAAAGGATATGTTATCACATGGAATTGATTGGGTCAATTCAGCCTTAGGTTTTTTATTTTTATCTTTAGTGTTGTTTAGCTTTTAATTTTGTCCTCTTCCTTATAGTCTTTTAGGTTTTAGCACAAGTAAAGTTAGATTTAATGTTGGCCCAAAACCTTGGTTTATATATTCATCTTTATGAAAAGATTAGACAGGCCATCGTCATTATGCCTCCATCACCACCTTGACATTTCACCACTTCCACAATGTACTAAAACCCCTCCACTTTGTCCCTCTACTTGTTAGAAGGTCAAATTAGGTTCTTTTGGTACACTTCCATCTCATCAAACATTTCACAGCGCATTTCAAGTACACTTTTCTCTCATCACCATAATTGCACTTATGATTCTTTGTCAATCGATCTCCTTGTTTTCGAGACTCATGTTTTTAAGGAAATAACCTGGGATTTCATCATTTAAATCTTTTCTAACTATTTTTCCAAGATTTCAAATTGCTCCTAGCTCATCGCTGCAAAAACTAGTGTTTTCAGACAAGCGCTACAAAAATTGTTGCGAGCTGGCTGGAGAAAGTGAGTTGGAGGTTAGACCAACTGCATGTGGATTCATCCAAGCTCAAGCATATCAATTTTCAATCCTCGGCCTCCAGGTACTTCGTGAGCATTTTAATATCTGTTGAAGGAC
The DNA here is from genome assembly GCA_009831015.1 of Picea engelmannii. Lineage (NCBI taxonomy): Eukaryota > Viridiplantae > Streptophyta > Pinopsida > Pinales > Pinaceae > Picea > Picea engelmannii. Next base: position 307,727 of record ML781266.1, read on the forward strand.
AATAAAGGATGTTTTTTTTATCATTTCTTCTCCTAGGCACTGCAAATTGATGGTCCACACTGCCAACCCTCCCTCTTACCTCTATTTTCACAATTCTCATCCAATTGCAGAGCTCTCAATATTTTTTACTAAATCCTAAACAAACCTTGTTTTCATGCCACCTTGCCTATCCTTTATTTGTCTTTTGTTGCTTATGCTATGAATCCATTGTTTTGGCCCTGCAAACTCTGTTCAGCAGCTCAACATTGTTATTAACCTACCTCAGAACCTATACCAGCCGGTTATCATCAATATTTCCATTCTTTTCCAAGTCTATATACTTTGGAAATTTTAAAAGAAGGTCTTTTGCTGATAAAGTTAAATGAGTTTTGCAAAATGATGGTGAAGTGTTAAACACAATATTTTTTCAACAACTTTCTCCTTGCATCTCCATTTTCCTGTGTAGTCTTCCTTCATTTCCTGACTATTAGTTGTCCTTTCATAAGCTTGGAGGCCAAATAGGCTGAAGAACATTAAAACCTTAGACAAAAACCAAATTTGAAAAAGATTATCCATCCAAACCCTAAGACCTATGTCTTTCTGTTTTTCCTCTTGCATCACTCAAATTCTTGTTTTAGTTTTCTTTCTATAACATCAATGGATCCTTTTAACATACCCTACCACCCATAGGTCAAGTTATGCCACTTAAATAGGGTGCAACACACCCCACCACACGCAGGCTAGGCACGCTGCAATCCCAAGACTGAGTTCTTTGATCTCTAATTCGAAGGCAAAGGGTTTCTCAACAATTTTAGAAGCATGCACACCACATGCATAAGACAAGATCCATGCCACAACATAAAATAGATAAACAATGGGCCATGCACAACAAATAACCATTAGACAAACACATTAGAATACATATCTCAGAGATAATTAAATACACAGCGGAATACATTAAACAAAAAACATAGAGAACACTTATCTTTGCAATTAAACATTCACCAACTGGCTGCAGACCAAGGACGTTCCTCCCAACCATAAACGTTGTTGTTCATTTACTCTCAACAGTAGGTCACCCCCAAGCCAGGGATATATGTCCACAAGGATGATTCATAGGCCAAGTGTAACTACGCAATAGTTGGCTAAGTATCTCTCAGGTTTCCCAACCTCACATCAATCCTAATTTCTAGCTCTCTTTCCCCCTCAGCCTGCACAACCCCAAGAAATGAACACCCTTCTCTGCCATGCAGACCCTGAGGTTGTTCCATTTCTCTCCAGGGCTCCAATGTTACTGGTCAGGAAATCTCCCTACTGGAAATTCCAAGGACTCTCAATTGTGGATAGTTCCATCCGAACTGCCATCAAGTTCATGCAAACAGGCATCCATTCCCTCCAAATGATCAATAAATCATTACATCCATTCAACGATGGCTCTCCTCTTCCTGCCATTCATTTCCATGATCATCCCAAGAGCACACAAACTCACAGTAGTGAGTGAAGAGGAATAAGAACAATTGAACCAGTGAGAAGAGGACAAAACAAGGGAAGAACGACCCCAAAACAGCCCCCAAGGGATGTTTAAATAATTACATGAAGACAAGAGCCACATGACCTCCCTCCCAGGAAGCTCATGTAACCCCTTCTTCTCCATAAAATCAATTATGGGAAAATAAAATAATAATAACAAGACTTATCCCCTCAAGCCCCCTCTCTCGTGGAATCATAACCCCCTATCTCTTTTGTCCTTGTCGTTCTTGTAGCCAATGGTGTATTTTATTAATGTATAGGAAGTGCTACATTTCCTAGGCACTCTAGCCCCTTTTCAACTTTATCGACTCACCAGCCTAAGTCATATTTACATAATACATCACTAATACATTTGGGTCAAATTTCGACGGTGCGTTCGACGCAATTGCCACTTTCTATTGTCGGAAGACCAACAAACCACGGGCCCCCTCAAACGTCATTTCACAGGACGTCGTTTTTTCGACGACCTAGTTTTTGTCTGTATTGCGATGTTATATGATGCCACGTGTCATCATAAATTGGATTTTCCAACCCCATATTGGCACCGTAAGACCGACGTCTAGGTCGTGGCAATACCGACGTTGTAAACGTGGCAAAAGGGACATTTCAAAAAGGCAATACCGACATTGTAAATGTGGCAAAAGGGACGTTTAAAACGTGGAAATACCAATGTTGTAAACATGGCAAGAGAGACGTTTCAAACGTGGCAAGAGAGACGTTTAAAAGGTGGCAAAAGAGACGTTCTTAAGGTGGCAAGAAAGACGTTTTAAAGGTGGAAATAATTTCATAGGTGGAAAGAGAGACGTTCTGAAGGTGGCAAGACTGACGGGACGAGGTATTAGCTCCGACGTGGTTGCTATGGGAGAGACACTCTTGGACGTGGCAAGAACGATGTCCATCACATGGCAAGAGTGACAACCTGGAGTTACTAGCTTTGATGTGGTTGCTATGGGAGCAACAATCTTGGAGGTGGAAAGAGAGACGTCTTTAATGTGCCAATAGCGACGGGAAGAGAGTGAACGATGTCGCAATTGCCACCTTTGTGTAGATATTTAAAAAAAAATACAATATCAATATCAAGACCTAATAGTCATTCCAAGCCCAAAGGAGGAGTAAGTCATATAGGTGTCAGCTAGTGACCCACTTAATAGTTTTCTTAGGCTTTCCCTCGCACTAAAGGTTGGGTTTTTTCTTTCGAGAGTGTCTAAGAGATAAAAAGACCCAATATGGTGAATGAACTGACATTAAGTTCATACACGTCTAACAGATCCTTCAAACTTTTACCCAATGAAACATGTTGTCACAGCTTCTATCCTAATGAGATTATTCTTGGTATCATATCCACAAGCATGAAGACCTAAAATATGAGGTATGCAAAATTTGTGCATGGAAAATCACTTTAAAAATGAACTTGTGTCTAACTACATGTTCATCTCCTCTTCTTTAAATGACGTCCATAGCAGAACCATACAAAATTAATCAAACCTACCAACTAATAATATCATAACCATTATGGCATTTCAATGTCGAACATAGAAAAGTTATCACATATCAAGAGAACATCAGTTTCCCCAAAAAACACTTCCAAAGTTTCTCCTTGAGGTTAATAATTCTCAATGTTTAAGAACATGAGTAATGATGAAACTGGACCAAACCATGTTTCAATGCCAAGCGCTATATGCTCTGTATAGGCCTTTATTTTGTGTATGCCAAGGGGTTTGACATAACACTCATGGAGTACATGAACCACTTTCTTCAGATGAAGAAAATCTTTTATATTGCCTACAGTGTCGAGGATATATAAAACTTAACTAAAATGCCAACCTTTGAGCTTTGTCCATGATTAAGAGCTCCTTAATTTTGAGCCTCAGAGGTAACCAAAGGATATGTAAGATATCAACATGAACCTCCAAAATTGTGAAGCAGAAGGTTAAAAGTCCAAACCAAAATACACAGTAAATAAATAGTAATATGGCAGTTGATATTTGTACGATGCTTATTTTATGAACTTGCTGACTTGTTGAACAAACTTTAGTTCAAGCCTTCAAGCATGCCAGAGATACTCAAATCAGCATGAATGGGAAAGTTACCA
>ML781266.1:317506-335939 GCA_009831015.1 Picea engelmannii
AACACCACAGATCTGAAGAGTTTCTTGGGAGGCATGCATTTCTATTGGAAATTCATTCCCCATTATTCACACATTGCTCACCCATTGATTCAGGGTTGCAACTAGAGGACTCTTCTTTGTCAGACTTCCAAATTAAAATAACACCTCATAGGCTTTAAGATGGTTCTGGTATGCCCAGATGTTTTCTTTCCTAGATTTGCAACAACCTTTTGAGATTGAGATGGATGCTTCTAAATATGCCACATGCATTGTTCTTAAGCAAGCAGGAGATTTAGTAGCATACTAGTTAGAAACTTTGTCCTCAACCAATCTTAACCAGAATAGTTGTGACAAGGATTTTATGCATTGGTTCAAGTACTCAAGCAATGGGTACACTACATCCTTGGTAAGGAAATTATCCTACACACTGATCACCAACCTCTCTAGTTTTTTAATTCACATTATAAAATTAAGGAACAAAGACATTTAAAATGGGTTTCCTACATTCAATGATTTCATTTAGTCATGAAGGGAAGCTCCAGTAAAGTTCCATCACATTTTAGATGTAGGATATGTAGCCTACTAGGACTGAAAACTTAGTTTTCCTTTAATCCAACTTTGATATTGCCATGGAGTCCACCCAACAACCAATGACAGTCAATCAAACTCATTGACATCTTCCAGCTACATCTTGGTAAATTTGTGTTGGTTTACTTAGATGACATTTTGTTTTTCAGGAAAATTGGTTCAAATAAATTTCAACATGTTAGCACAATTTTGGACCTCTTTTTCTAGGACAGGTTGTAGGCCTAAATGAAGAAGACATTCTTTGGACAAACTTCTGTTGTGATTGATGAGACTGGACTTTATGTAGATCCTACAAAATTCTAGGTTTTGAATGAGAAAACAAAGAAGATACATAACCTACCAATCCTTGCATGCTTCACATTGAGTCATAAAGACATCAGGGTTGTACGACATTTCACATTTGCAGTGCCTACAAGAAATAGATAGACATAACGCATTTTGTTAAAGACACATCTCAAAGGTCGACAAATCGAAACCCCGGGAGGTGAAAAACAAAGAAAAAATTTCACAACAGATCTCGCTGACTTACACAGCCACCCTATCGGGAATGAACCCTCTAGTTGCAGCGCTGTATTCAAAGTGGAAGAAATAGTCTTCAGTGTCGACGCTGTCCAATTTGGTGTAGTTCTTGAAAGTATGCACACTGCATTTTCCCTCAATTGTATTGACTCTCTGCTCGTCGAAATGATATGAAAGGAAGAGATCCTTTTCACTATGGAATTGGCGAAAACCTCCTATAGACTCCTCTGACCGATAATACCACCACACATGGACCTTCACAAGGCTTCCCCGACAATCAGCTTCTATCTTCTCCACCCTAGCTATGTACGGTGGCTTCTAGGCATCCTCGGGATTCAACATGCATCACAGTCCCCGACTAAAGAAGCTATCTTTTAAGCTATGTACTGTGGCTATGTATGGAATCGACACGCATTACAGCCTACAAGATATCTTTCAATGGCCATGATGAGTCATCGATTGCAGTGACAACCATCGAATGCCAAATAATAGCAAGAGGATACTGACAAGGGCTCTGATATATAGTGACATGTCAAGACACTTGTTCAGCTCGAAAAATGATGTAGCAGATGTTACTTCCAAGTAATGAGATGAGACCGTATGTCTACATTTATGAACCGCCATCAGATCAACAATAAGAGGTTCGTTTGAATATCCAATGGGATCTTGCCAAAAAGGATTTTAAATAATTGAAATAAATAAAAAAAATCTATTGCTAAAGTGTGACATTAGAAAACCATATAAATTTTTGGGTCAATGCGTGGATTAATATGTAGTCAATGGAAAACTTATCCCTATATACCAGCCTATCGGCAGCTATAATAAGACATGATATATGATACTTTTTTCATCTCCAAAATTCTTAGAAGGCATTAGAGATCCCTGTGCTAGTACATCAATAGAAAAGATCTACCATTAAATGGAGAGGAGGTGGAGAAAAGACTTTAGCTTCAACCCGAGAATCGTGTTGCCATAGTCTGTCCAATTTGTTTCCCGTCATGTCTAGAACCCTTAAATTATTCATTGGATTCCAGGAAGGCAAGAAAGAGTGGGGAAAAATATACCACTGTATCCATAGAGGATTTGATGACTTTACCCTCCTCACTATACTTTGATATTCGGTTGCAAGAAGTTGTAAGTTCTTGAAACAATATGGTTTAGCACTTTTGAACCATGAAAATTATGAGTCTGGAAAGTCGCAGTTATGAATGATGGGAGGAAATGTGTCCATGCTACTATTGTAGTCATAATAAATGACCGCTAGGAACCATCCTAACTCCTTGCACCTCAGTTAATCCCTTTACATTGTTTAAAAACATACAAAAAAAAAAAAAAAAACATAGCAATCGGATTTCACACTATGTTTTTGTTTGAATGACTAGGCTTTAAAACGTTATTGATATGGACACAAGGGTTTGAATGATTCAAGAAATTTAGTTTATTTCTTCCACAAATCATGAATGTTGTCTGTCGGATGCCAAAGGAGAAATGACATTTCCTGACCCACAATTTCCCTCCCCAGATCTCTCAAGTGGTGATGCATTTGTATCCTATTTTCCCTGTCCAACTCCATGAGGCACTTGTTCTCTAGATTTAGAAGCCCCACTAAACCTCTCCAACCTAAACCATCCCAAATTCTTATGTCCATATCCATGTCTTCCCCAATGGAATAACATGCTATGTCTAATAGTATTTGTCGCCTGGAAGTTTTATTTGGTGCAATTTATCTAATTGGTCCTCCCAGTAAGACTTGTCATTCATTCTGCAAAGGGACACCCCAAACACTTTTAAAGATAAAGGAAATCCATTGCAGGTCCTTAACAACTCAGTAACAATATCTTTGAATCCTAGTGGTGGATGAGGCTGGAAGAATGAATACGAACAAAAGAGTTGTTTTGGCAGAATGAATACGAACAAAGAATGAGGCCGGTTAGCTTATAGATTGAAGACTTTAATATTCCTACTCTTATGAGGACATCCTTGTAACGAGATGTAACCAAAATTAAGCTATCAGAATGAAGAACATCTCTCATTGGAAAAATCGCATCAAGCTGATCGATATGATCTACATCATCTAAAATTAATAGAACTTGGGAAGATGAAAGATACCTTCTAAGCATCTCTATGCCTTCACTAATGCTATATATTTGCAGTTCCAATTGAATTAAATCCTTAAGAAGTTTTCTTTGCAAGGAATTTAAAGACCTCCTACTTGTGGTCTCTCTTACATCAAATGAGAAGCAGGATTTGTCGAAATGAGAACTTTTCCTATTGAAAAGTTCTTTGGCTAGCATTGTCTTCCCCACTCCACCTAATCTGACGATTCCCAAGACCTGGGATTTACCACTCTACCTCTGCTGCCTTGAAACTGTGATTTCGAAATCGTCTACTTTTTCTTCTAAACTAGATGGATATCTGGCCACATTGAAAGTTGTTTTTCTATGCTTTTTAAGCACACATTGTACTACCTTATCCAACATCTTTCCCTCATCAATGGAAATTCACAACAAAAAAAACAAAGACATTAGGTATATATTAATACAAATTAGATTAATAATCACAGAGAGAGAATGAGAATTAGAGTTCTAACCCATTATAGGCCTCAAGCTCGAAACCGCTTGATCCCGATGTCATTAGGAGAAGCAGGCTGCGATAGAGAAAAAAACGTATCATGTGTTTCTCAACCTCATAAAGATTTAATTGAACATTTGGTCAATTTGGTCATGGGTGTGGCTCAAAAGTAAAATCTCAACCTTTCTAAGAAATCCAATTTCTACAAGCATAGATAAATATGCAATTGCAACTTTATTATTATTTTTCTCGACCTATATTATCTAATTTTATTATCTAATTGGACATAAAGGATTTTAGGAAGAGGTCCTTGCCAATAACATAACATCATGAATTTAAATATCACATTTGGTTGTTCCTTATGTTTGGGATAAGATGGATAAACTCTATGAATCAATACCTTGTTGATAGCCATGCATCCAGTTAAATGAATTTGTAAAACATTCTTGTTGCACAGAATAGGAGATAATTCCATCAATTAGTGAGATCAGTAGACTGTCATTTCACCTTTTTAGAACACAACATAATTAATCAGTAACCAATCTCAAAAAAATATTCAAGAGACAAGATGTAATGCAATGATGCACAAAACATTTCTATATCGTTAGAGATTAAGTGGATAATAGCAATACCGGGTGACCATTAATGTACTTTCCCATAAAGAAGACCCATTATTATTAAGTGGATCAGGGATTGGAGTATGTTGGACTGAAACATCCTGTATTTTTGAATTTGGATTTGATCTGTGACCATGATTTGCAGGTAGCTTCTATTCGATACAAGGAATCGTTACTATCAACAATCAATGCATGAAAACAGTTCTAAATTTCACAATTACACACAACTAAAAGTACCTACCATCATGGGCTGGGGTTAGAATGGCATCCCAACTATGGGGAAACCCCAAGAATCAGCACATACCTGCAAGAAGCCATATAAGATGTTATTTTGTATCAATAAATATTTAATATGACAAAATATACCAGATTCAAACCTGAAACAGAAGAAAAGAATAGAAAACAGCCTCGTTGTAAGTTGAAACTATACCCCTGGATGTTTCCAGAAAGAGCCATCCTGTGCTTGCCATGGAGTAGGTCTTGTTTGCACCCAATTCGTCACTAGGTGAGCAAATTAAGAGTGCTTACATGCCTAGTTGGGCTCTGCTAGGCATGACAGTTGTGAGGTAAAAGGTTAGAAAGAAAAACAACAAAGTTATAAATAGAAATTAAACTAAAACAAATAAAAACTAAAAGCATATGAGAAAATGAAAAATAGAGACAAATGGACCAATATCACCAATGTATAAGCTGATATGTTGATGAAATCCAAAGGCACAAAGAAGAAAGGGGACTTGGGTCCTTTCTTTCTCCAATGGAAGGCTCATGAGGCCCTCAAAGCTTGTTCTCCTTACAATGAAAAGATGAAAAATGTGGGTGAAAGAACTCCAAGCTTATTCACTCAAGTGAGGGGTGAATAGCTCTATGAAATGCAGCTTGTGATGTGTATTGCCAAAGAATGAGTCCTCAGCAATCTCAGCAGCATAACAATACAAAGAATTCCTTGAGAAAATGGTGGTCATTCATGGATTTTTATAGCCAAGCATTGGGTTATTATGTGACCTCTTTTGAATGTGAAAAGGGGCTCTTTAGGGCTCAATTAGGTCTTTGACCAGCTCACCATGAGGATTGAGCTCGGATTTGGTGTCAAATCGACTTGGGAGTTGATCCATTAGTGGTTGGGAGGTCGACCAATTTCAATAAATGCGTCATTTAGCAGGTGCGCGGGTTTTTCGCCCAACAGCCGCGCCTTATGCACATATGTGCGCTTTGTACAATTTTGTTACGCACATAAGCGTGCACACCCAGATGTTGTAAAGCACCCTTCAAATTTTTGGTCATTTTGTATAGTTTTTTTACCCTTTTGCAATGTTGTGGCATTAATCCTGTGCCATGAATGACTCCAGTCTTGTTTTGACAATGTGGAGCTCTTATCGCCATGTGCGGACGAAATTTCAGTGATAACAAATGCCCCTTGATGGATGAGGTTAGGAGCAACACGCATAGCCAAAATCCATCAATGTTTCTTTTACTGAGAATGGTTTGTAAGGGAGAGCAAGAATGGGACCATGTAGAGAAATCCTTTGGAGAAGTAAGGAACCTGTAGATCCCGACTTTCCACAAGGTGTATATCAATATACAAGTGTGTACAAACGAGGCGGGCATGCCCCATGCTCGTGTAATGTAACTCTGAAGAAAAAATTTCTGAAATGTTGATGTAGACAACTGCAGCGCCCTCAGGAGCAGAATGATAAAGGCAGAAGACAATTCTGCAAAGGAACATACTCTGAACCAGGGGTAACGGTTGTGGAAGTAAACAACAACGGTGATGTGGGCGTTGGTGGCCCGACCAAGTTCAGAGGTCTTCGGCAACTGATAAGAAAAAACTGCAATAGTCGCAAAGTAAGACCCACCGCAACATGAGAAAGTGTTGGCGTCAAATGTTATGGAGATCAACGACATCAGGGAGCAATGGTGTTTCCCCCTGTGCCATCCGAGATCTCTCATTGAATGGGAAATGAGAATCAAGATACTGTCGCCCTTTTGGAAAAGTGTGCTGATGTCGACAAAAGGAGGACACGACTCCTAGAAGAAAAGGGCTTCACGGAATCTACTGTGGTGAAGAAGTGGCAGACGTACACAGACGAAGTCAAGAAATGGGAAGACTCAAGACTGCCCTTGGTTGGAGGGTATATGAGAGAATGAATGGCCGCAACCGTGTGACAAGATCAAGTGTCAGGGGGATGACAAGATCAGGGATAAGTTGTGCCAGAGGCAGGACAAGGTGAACAAATTCAGAGGAGAAAGGTAAGTGACCGGGGTAGTACTCTGAAGATATAGACGATGTCGGCGGGGGTAAATGAGAAGTGATGCTCCAACCAAGGGTGACATAGGTTGCGTGTGGCCAAAAGGAAAGTAGGTCGCCAAAAGTGACGATAAAAGTAAAGACTGGAAATAAAAGGCGTTTGTACAAGAAATAATGATTAAATGTGGGAAAGATGCACAAAATACAGAAACGGGTGCCCCAGTGTGAAATGAGTGCCCCAGGGAGGGCAGAAATTTCTGGGAAAACTGGTGAAGGGTGGGGGCCCCATTGGCGAGTTTCTGTATGAGGTAGGTGAGATGAAGATAGGTTCGCAGATGGTCAAACTGATGGTGGATGAAATGGTGGGTTCATGATCCTGCGGAGGTGCAGGTAAAGAAAAGAACATGACCATAAAGCGATGTGCTGGGAGTCCATATGGGAAGCTAGCAAAAGGAGGAGAAGAAGTATGTGGTTAATTCACAACATGATGAAAGACTACCAGGACTCCCATCCCTAAAGGGTAATAAAGAGCAGCATGAGTGTCAAAAGTGAAAAAAGGTGCTATGAATGAGACGACTCATGTGGGTAAAAAAAAACTACCGGGTACCAGTACCAAAAATGCAAATGGAGGTGTGAGTACTGCAGAGCCAGAAAAAGGGTATCTTAAAGGCCAAAATCAGGGGGTGTGATTGGGTATGTAAATGCAATATAGTAGGAGAGACTACATGCCAGTGTTGAGTATATACCTAAAGGAATGATGTGAAGCAATGATGACCAAGTACCTGCACATAGAACAACCAAATACCTAAAGTGAACCATATCTGAAGATAATAACAAATATGAACATGTATGAGATAAATGTGACAATGCGCGTGCGTACCTGGCTATGATATGAAAAAAAGGTGCCCCGGGGGCTTAGGATGAAAAATGGCCCAGGGACAGTCATGATGTAGGTGGCGGGACACTGATCCTGTGGCTGAAGACGGTTCGAAAAATGGACGCCGTGGGCTCTCGGAATGGTGAGTGGAAGTTTGGCAAAAAGGCCTATATATAGCTGTAGGGCCCACATTGCCACCTCATTTGTACCTGCTACTTCAATGAGTTTCTGAGCAGATTCAGAGGATATTGCGTGATTCCGAGTGCACAAGGAACCCGATTTACGGCATGTGAGTTTCAGGTTAGTGGTCTGAACATCCTGCATAGTTATAGGTTTCCAATTTTTGGGCAGGGTAGGTACGGGGGGTCGTACGAGAGTTTTAGGGGGTTTTTGGGTAGAGGATGGGCCCACATGCGCGGGCGAATCAGTGGAAGGCGTGCATGTGTGCGTGCCTGTACACAGAGTAAGCGCGCATTAAGGCGCGTGTGTAAGAACTTAAGGTGCACTCTAGGGGCGCGCTTGTGGGGTATACAGGCACGCATGAGTGCGCGCCTGTGGGGTGAACAAGCGCGCTTACGAGTGCGCCTGTGGGTATGACAGGCGCGCCCTAGCACGCGCCTGTATGGTGAACAGGTGCGCTCATGAGCGTGCCTATGGGAAAAATAGGCGCGCACACAGGCGCGCCTGTATAGTGAACAGGTGCGCATGGGTGCGCGCCTGTGGGTGGTAAAACCGCGCCTTTGAGGCAAGGTTTCAGGGTGAAACAATTAGCCTATTTGATGTATTTGGGTGATTTCTTAAGCTAATATAGGACTCTGGGTTGTGTGCAGGTGGCGAGCAGTGACCATGGATGTGCGGTGGCGTGAGCGAGACTGGTCACAGCTACGGGATGCTGTGGCCGATGCGAGGCCTGCAGTTCGCGCGTCTTTAGCAGCCAGTGGGTTGCTAAAGTTTTTTTATTGCCCTTTGATACAGTCACAGGATTTTTTGCTCCAGTTTATGATCGAGAATATATCGCCTTCACTGCAGTGGAGGACATCTACTTTTTGATGGGGCTCCCCTTCCAGGGAACACCGTTGCCGGTAGATCCTGTGCTGCTAAGGGACACGCATTTGTAGACGATCGCCGAGCGATACTGCTCGGGCAAGCATTATATGACTGGGTCGGCAGTGAGCATCAGTGGGATAGATGCCCTACTGCATCGTTGCATAGCAGCGATGATAGTTCGGGTGTATGGATCCCGAGCACCCCACCGGATTAGTGGTGGTGAGTTGATGCTGATGGAGAGGGTAGTGGTGGGCCGTGACCGGTTCGCCTGGGGTCTGACCCTACATGCGCAGATGATCGCGCAGCTGGACCACTGTCAGTCTAGAGGCGCCGGGGAGTTTGCATTTGTCTCCATCCTAGTGGCCTTTTTCTTGGAGAGGGTGTTGATGTTGCGCCCGAGGGTGCTACTGGAGGCACCAGGGGTACGAGAGCCACGCTTGAGGCGGTGGTCACAGATTTTGGTTCGCCACGGTGGTGGCGAAGGCGGACACTATTTCACGGCGCAGGCGGCGCAGATATGGCGGCAGATGTCACAGGTTATACTCTAGTTCCCTTATGTTGGGGTGGACTTTCGGGGGGACCCGGATATGGTACTGCCTCCTGGGGAGGTTTTTGATCACAGAGGTATGTTGTGTATTTATATGTTTTGATTTATGCTGTGATTTTGATATACCAGTGCATATGTTTGATGTATAGACACTGATACCATCTGTTGTTGTTTGTTTGGTGCATGTGCATATTTGGCACCTCATGGGCCTGAGGTGGAGTTGTACAGACCTCCGGTGCAGCCAGAGGGGAGACCGCCACATGGAGAGAGACACGGAAGGGATGAGGTTGCAGGGAGACCTGCAGATCCTGCAAGACCGACGAGGAGGCGCCGATTTGATGACCCTGGTGCGGGGCCATCTCATGCCCCTCCGGTGGCAGCCAGAGGGGAGTTGGATGATATACTCTATCAGTTTGAGATGGTGTTTCGGGACGTGCCTGAGGGCAGGTGGATCCGTATCCAGGACGAGGAGTTCCTGGAGTAGTGTATCGAGTTACCGCCACCATGGCGGTCCATCATGCGACGAGCAGCTGTGCTTGCCACCATGACTAGTGGATGCCTGCCACCGGGGCAGGAGGGTCCTGCAGGTGCGCCACCACCACCGCCTGGGGTAGGTAGGGGTGGGCCACCACCTCCTTCTGAGGGAGGGGCAGCTGGGGGTGCGATAGAGGCCCCCTGATTGTATTGTATATTGTTTTGATAGGCTGGTGAGCCGATTTTTGTACCATGATGTGGCACGGGCCTGTGGGCCAATGTATTTTTGTGTATGTAAACATTCGAGTGGCCTGAGGGGCCCACATATATATATGAGTATACATGTTTTTTGGATCCAAATGTGTTTTACATGTGCATTTTTGTGTTGATGTTGATGATGTTGATGCTATCTATATGTTGTGACAAGTTATATGAGATTTTTTATGTATGTGTAGCTTGATGTGATATATGCCAATCTAGCACCATGTTAGCTATTTCATCTGTTGTTTGATTCAATTTCCTGGGAATATGTGTAAATGTAATGGAATCAAAATGTCGAGATAATAATCTAACCTGCAGGTATTTGCGAAAGAGGCACGGATCGCGTACATGGTACACGTTGTTAAGTTGGAGAACGACCAGTTGAGAGTCGAGGAGAACGCTAAGGTGATGAATATGATGATGTTGGGTGTCGGTCAGGAGGCCAATGACAACAATGTATTCGGCTTGGTTATTGGTTGCTAGTCCTAAACAGATGCTGCTGGAATGTAGCATTTCATGTGAAGGGGTGTAGAGAGCCCAAGCAGTCGAAGCGAGATTTTGTGTCCAACGGCTGGCGCCGTCGGCGTAACCAATGTGGTAAACTGGTGGAGGAGTCATCTGTCAATAGCACAAAGGATAGTTTAGATGGGGGAAAAAAAAGATTAAAAACACTATAAAAGAAAAATAACCTAAAGTAGCGTGACTACGTTTAAGCATAAAATTTCTTGAGGTATAACCCATTGACGGGTTCCTTGAGTGAGAGGCCTTCGGGGGAGGCAAGGATGTATGCGCCTTTGGTGAGGCAATGTTGGATGATGTAAGGGCCATGCCAGAGTGATTCGAATTTTCCGTGGCCAAAGGTATCATGAGCGATATCGTAGGCAAGGACGAGGTTGCCTTTGCAAAATGAGCGAAGGTTGACATGGTGATCAAAGGTAGCTTTGGATCTCTTTTTAGCTGCCTCATTGTTCTGTAATGAGGATCAACGATCCTCATCCAGAGACTCCAAGTTCAACAAGCGCTGCTCCATTGGAGCAGTGTCAGGTAAAAGCTCGATTGCGGTGCAAAGGGTGGGAAGTTCGCACTCGATGGGAAGAGTTTCCTCGACCCCATGGACTAAATGAAATGGTGTGAAAACTGTGGCGGTCTTCACTGCTATTCGATAAGCCCATAGCATGTAAGATAACATATGATGCCAATTGGTTTTATGTTTATTGACCGTGCGCTGTAACATTGTCTTGAGGACTTTGTTCACTGCCTCGACCTGTCTATTTGACTGAGGGTAGTATGGTGAGGCAAACTCATGAGAGAAGCCTAACCGAGATGAGATTTCGAAGAAGATATCATTCTCAAAATGTTTCCCATGATCGAAAACTAGTTGGAGTGGTACTCCAAACCGGGATATGACGTGGTTGAAGAAAAAACGCGCTGCAGTGTCAGTGGTGTTGTTGAAGGTGGGCATAGCTTCAGCCCATTTGGTGAAGTAATCAACAGCAACAACAATGTATTTGTGACCATTGCTGGAGGGAGGATTACAAGTCATAAAGTTGATGCCCCATTTACAAAAGGGGCCCGCAGTAATGACAGGGTGAAGAAGAGCGGGGGGAGCGCGGGCTTTGTTGGCATAGAGCTGACATTGCTCACATCGTTTCACGGCATGAATGTAGTCATGAAACAGGGTAGGCCAAAAGTAACCATCCCAGATAATCTTTTGAGCCCTGGCGATGCCCGAAAGATGGCCCCCATAGGCGCCGTTGTGGCAGTCGTTTAAGACTCTGTCAGCCTCGTCAATAGTCAGGTAGCGACGAAGAATGGTGTCGACGCCCCGCCAATATAGGATGTCACCGATAAGGAGATAGCGGGGTGCTTGATGGCGAATGCGCCGACGATCATCTCATGATAGGTGATTTCTGAACTTTTGAGTTCGTAGGTAGATGAGAAGGTCACCATACCAAGGATCATCAGAAGCGATGTAAAAGAGATGTTCATCAGGAAAGTCAGTATTGACGGGGGTGCTAGGTGTGTGAGAGGGAAGGGTCGTGACAAGTTCAGTGAGAACGAGGGCCTTCTTACTCTTAGGTGTTGAGAACTCGAGGTTGTACTCTTGAAGGATAACGATCCATCGAGCAAACTTGTCATTAACTTGGCAACGGCTGAGCAAATATTGCATAGGGTTGGAATCTGCGATGACCTTAGTGGTGCGAAGCAGAATGTAGTGACGCAGTTTCTGGACTGCGAGGACAACTGCAAGAGCGAGTTTCTCTTCATGTTTTTACTTCAGGGGTGGTCCTGAGAGGTTCTTACTGACGTAGTAAATGACGTGTTCACGATTTTCATCTCCGAGCTGGACGAGGATGCCAGCTACTGATACAGCTGATGCTGATACGTAGAGGATGTAGTCGCGATTGTAATCAGGTGCACTAATCAAAGGTGCATTGGAAAGTGTTGCCTTAAGATCGTCAAACGACTATTGGGCATAGTCGTCCCAATGAAAAGGGATGTTGTGATGCAGTAAGCGAAGGAAACCATGTGCGCGTATAGCGTAATCAGGAACAAAGCATCTCAGAAAGTTGGCTTTGCCCTGGAGACTCTATAGTTGGCACAAATTCTGAGGAGGTGGAATTTCGGTGATAGCTTGGACTTTGAGGGGGTCCATAGTGATGCCGCTTTGGGAAATGATGAAACCGAGGAGGCGCCCTGTGGTGACGCAGAACACACACTTGAGAGGATTCAAGCGGATGTTGTACTGATGACACCGTTGAAAGATGACTCGTAAATCATCGAGGTGTTGGGTGTGCTTCTTGGATCGAGCGGTGAGGTCGTCCAAGTAAGCGAGGATGATTGCAGCCAGATCATGAAAGATGTATGTCATGGCCCGCTGGAAAGTTGCACCAACATTTTTTAGGCTAAAGGGCATGACACGGTATGCAAACATACCCCACGGGGTAATGAATGCGGTTTTGTACTGATCGGATGGGTGGATTTGAATTTGGTTATAGCCAGAGAATCCGTCTATGAAGGAGAGAGCCTCGTGGCTGGCACAATCATCGATGATCTGATCGATGAAGGGCATTGGGAAGTTGTCTTTGGGACATGCGTTATTGATATCGTGAAAGTCGGTGCAGATGCGAATAGAGCCCTGTTTTTTGTCGATGGGTACAGGGTTGGAAACCCATGAGGTATAAGAAATGGGGTAAATAAAGCTGGCCGTGCGTAATTTGTCGATTTCAGATTTGATAGCCGCGGCCTTGGATGGGTGTAGCGGTCGCTATTTCTGGCAAACTGGGGTGATGTCGGGCCAGGTGTCGATGCGATGTTCGACGATAGAGGGGTCGAGGCCAGGCATCTCCATGTATGACCATACGAAGATATCCCTAAATTCCTGGAAGAGTGCTTTGTATGCGGTAATTTCCTGAGGAGTGCAAGCAACTCCAATGATGATCTCTTCGACGATGCCTGGTTTAATGGAAATGTCAATTTTGATGGTGGGGGAAATGTTAGCCAGATTACCTTCTTCAAAAGCGTCAGGTGCAGGAATGGGATTGTTGAACCAATCGATAGGTCCTGATGGGATAAAATCTTTGGTTTTGACCGCGTAAATGGGATTGTGGCTAGGAGGCATGAGGGCTTCCTGCAGAAGGAAGAGTGCACGATGATGTAGTGCATCCCAGGGAGAGTCCGGGCATTGTAGCTCTTCCAGTATTTCTTCGTCGCATTGGAAACGACGGGAATATAATGGATCGTGAGGAGTGATCTCAGTGACAGTGTGAGTGCCCCCTGCTGTGGAAACAAAGGGGGTATCGCTAGGAGAGGGTGAGGGTTCACTCATCATAAACCATATATTGAGGTATTGAGGGGTACCCATAGTAGTGGGATGGAGAGTCTCCGTAGGGGGATGGGCAGGAGAGTTGGGTGGGTTACGGGGTAAATCCTCAAACATGTCATCTAAGAACCATGGAGGCGTAGGGAGTGCCTCGGTCTTGGGAGAGATGATATGGAGATCTTCAAATGGTGAAGATATGTCAATGATTTCTTCTGCGGGTTGGTGAAGCAGGGATAACTGATGTTGTCAGTATTCGATGATCATCGGACATTGGTATGTATAATGAGTCAATGAATTGCAAAGAGAGCAAGGGCATCTCATGCGTTCATTGACTGAAGTAGTGACATAGCGAATGTCAGTGATAGGTGTTGTGGAGGACGTAGCCGGGCGTGAGTTGTTCTGGAAGTCTTGGCTTATGATAGCTAATGCTTGCCGGAAACAAGGTAGTGTTGGACAATGATGGGTGTAATGGCCATACTCAGAACAGATGGCACATGAGAATTTGGTATTCAACCCTTTACTACTGGAAGGTTGAGTGGTAGCAGTAGTAACGAATGGTGTGGGGGTTGGATTGGGGGGAATCAAATTCCATAATTCTGGTAGTGATGGGCGGTTGTTAATTTGGTGACCCTCTTTGTCACACAAGTTGCAAGGTGGTGAGATGCGCAGAGGAAGTGGAGTTGTAGGCTCCTTCTTCTTTCTGCTGCCCCCAGCGGTAGCAGGGGGAGTAGGGAGTATGGGGGTAGTGGAGGTAGTGGGAGTGAGGACAGGAATCATCATGGGGAGTCCTGCCTATGGGTGAGGGACCATCTCAGGTGGATGTAAGTACCACACTGGGATTGCTAACACCATATTGGGTAGTGTGAGCGTTGCTGCTACCTGGGTAGTGTGGAGGGTAAAAGAAGGGAATTTGAGTGAGGGGTTGGGGAACTGTTTCCCAAATGGGATTAGACCCTTGAGGGGATGTGGATTCATGGACCATAGGTGTCGACGAATGCACAAGAGGCTCCTGTGGGAGTGGTGTTGCGACTGTTGAGACGTCAGGAATGACTGAAGCCTCCTGAGGAGGACGAACATCCTCCTGTTGAGTTTCGTTAGATGAGATGACGCATACTTGACCAGGGGGAAGGAGCGGTGGTGCTCCATGGTACGTCCCTAACAAGGATGGATATTTGAAAATACTAGGACCCATCTCAACGAGTGGATATACGTCTTGGTTGGTGTGAATAAGAGGAAGAATGTTATCGAGATTGGCAGATGGATTAGGCTCGTAATGTGAGACTTGGCCAATGGTTACAATCTTCCCGTTGTGGGGGAACATTATTGTCCAAAAGACGGATGATGCCACTGCCTTCATAGCATACATGTAGCTATGTCCAAGCAAGATATTGTAATCGAGCTGAGCGTCGATAACTTTGATGTCAATGAGGATAGTTTTTCCCCCGAGTTCCACGAGGACATTTTGGAAGAGCCCTTCGGGAGATGATGGTCATCCGTCATAAGCTCGTAAGGTGATGGTGGAAGGTATCAGTTCTGGAAAACCAATTTTCTGCCATACTATTTTGGACATGATGCATGTGGATGCCCCTTCATCGATGATGCACCGATGGACGGTGATGTTCCGTATTTTGACTGGTATTTGAATAGCAACTGCGGCGGGAAGATGCGGTTCGCAGCTATCAAGGTCAAAGGTGATGATTCGAGTATCGGTAGGGTCGACTGCGCCCAGAGTGGAAAGTAGTGATTTCCGCTGAGTAGGACAAGTCTAGAGGACTTCCAGAACTGACATGGTAGCTAGGGATTGTGCTAAGTCATCTACCAAGCTGTAGTTGTGTGTTGCCCTAGCCTGTGGGTTGTGGACATTCCTGTGCAATGGGATGCGAGGGATGCGTAATGGTGGTTCGGCTAAAGGGAGAGGGATCACCAATGGAGGTCCCATCGGTGTAGGGTTTGTTTCTGGAGGTGTAGGGGTAGACTCAGTTGTTGCTGGATACTAACGATTGCGTGTTTGTAGAAGGATTTCTTCCTCACTGGTGAGGAGAATTGTTCTTTCTGCTGGATTGTTGGGATTGTGGTATTGGCCCACCTGAGGTGGGGGATGCTGTGCGTCCTATTGGGCGTTTATCACACCTTGATGTGGGATAGGATTTTGCAACACGGCGGGAGGGGGTTGTTGTGCATATTGTTGTTGTGCCTGCTACGGGGTATGTTGTACAGGAGAAGGGGGAAGGCTCCTAGAGTCCTTCAACCTTTTGAAATCAACGATCTGTGGGCCATGGTGAGTGTAATGACAATATACGCCACAAAGAGCACAAGGGTGGATAGTTTAAACAGTATTCCGCCCTGGGCATTTGTTGTTATTGCCCCCTTGGGGGTTTTGGTTCCCTTGGTTTTGATTGCCCCCAGTGGGTTGATGTTGTGGGGGTTGACTCCCGCCTTGACCAGGATTGTTGTTATTCCTATTCCGTCCTTTCCTCTTGGTTTTGTTTGAAGGATGAGTTGGATTGGCTGTGTTCAACTGTTCAAAATTTTGATATTGTTGAGCAGCAGAGGGTTGAACAAAATTGACCCCCGTATGAGGATGTGGGGGAGCCATGGGTTGTGGAGGACCCGGAAAGGGAAAGTAAGGATTCTGTGGTGGTGCGGCTCCATAAGGTACATAGGAAGGTGTGGCACTTTCACTAGTACTGTAAGGTGATGTGGAGGGGGGACCACAAGTGGTTGGAAGAGGTGGATGTATGGGAGGTGCCGGTGGCGGTCCACTAATGGGTGGAGGTGTAGCAACAGGGTATGGTTGTTGGTAAGGGGGTGGGGGGTAATAAGAAGTGCCCCCATATGCTGGTGGGTATTGAGGTGTTCCATACATTGGTGGTGGTTGGGATTGTGGACTATGGTGTGTGGTGGCACCTATTAGTCCGTCTGCTGAGTGAGACATCCCAGGTTTATCTTGGCCAAATGGCACAGGTTTTGGCAGATCATGAAGTACTGTGTACAAGTATCCTGATTGTGCATAAATGAGGTCATATTGTTGATCCTTGCTGATGGATTCCTCTTCAGATTGTGGGAAGGTGGAGGCTACATCCTTTCCAAGGAGAGCGACAAGTGATCTAAGAAACCAGTCAAGGCATTGTTGTTTGGTGGTTTCTACTTTACACAAACTACGTCGCCTACGCCACTCATGAATGTGGTCAGCAATGTGGGTGGCTGAGGACTGTTTGAAATTAGACAGTAGTTCTAGACCATTGTCATGTCGGATGGGTAATTGGAAGAAAGTTAAGAAGGCTTTAGCCAAGGATTCAAAAGTCGTGTGGGACCCTGATTTTTCTTCGACATACCATTTGGCTGATGGGCTGGTAAGTGTGCGTTGAAAAAGACGCAGTCTGACAGAATCCTCCATGATGCTATTGGAAGAACACCATAGATGAAAGGTCATGACGTGATTGGTGGGGTCATCCCCTGCCTTCCCTTCAAACTTTGGTATGTCTGACGGAAGTTTGGTTGGCATTGCAGGCCATGTGGCGTCATGCAATATAGGATCATTGGTGAGCTTGGTGAGATCCGGTATGTTGAGAGAGGCCAAGTATGGAATCTGTAGTGGGGGTGGAGGGTTAGCTCCGACCATGGTGTGTTGTGAACCTGACCCTTGATGGGGACTAGGTGGGTTGGTGCTCCCTCCTTGAGAGGAAGTGGGTCCCCCACCTCCGTGCAAAGGAGAGCGAGTGGACGGATGACCTTGGGAAGAAGACCCAAGTAAGGTAGAACCAAGCAAAGCTGATCCTAAGATGGTAGCACTCACAGGAGTGTGTGAAGGAAGTACCGATGAACGAGTATGACCAGATACTCCCCCTAAAAAAGGAGGAAGGTTGAGCAGACGTCGTGAACGTCGGGGGTTCTGTGGTTCCCCTATTATGTCAGACTAATTGTGTGAAATGTGTGCAACAAGTGGTGAGAGAAAATACAGAACCAAGAGCCTTTTGTTGTGATGATATTCACAATATATATATCAAAGTCAAACTGTAATCAGATGTGCATCATACATAAATGAGAAAGAAGAATATATGTGGGTAAGAGGGTTTTTTGTCTGCGTGGGGGAATCAAAAAAGAAAGAAAATGCTCGTGTCCTAGAAGACATAACGTCCTTCCTCTCAAATAACACTGGATCTTATAATAGCTCTCAATAGTGGGGTTTGAAGTCACCGGAAGAGACACTAGTGAAGAATGAAATAACTGGTTATAATGAGGGGTAGAGGGTGAAATATCCCGAAAGAGTTGGCGATACCTCCCAATAGCCACACAAAATCCAATCAAGGTGCGATTGCAGCCCACAACCACCACCTGGGTAGATGTCCTAAAATTGGTCACTAGGTACCTCGGTCCAAGCGCAACATTTAGATTTTCAGCCTAAGAAATGGGTCACGGGCTGGATCCCGTCCAAGAGGTGGGTGCCTCAAGGGGGGACGCACAAAACAACCGAACCTCGGCCTTCGACCCTTCATGAGTATCTCCCTGCCTTATGGTGATTGGAACGCTGGACTTGGAGGATTTGAAAGTTCCCTATTTGTCAACTTCTATGTTTGAAAAATGTGAGAACCAGATAATGGGGGGTTATTTGGATGCCTACCCCCGAAATCCTACCTAGACTAAAATTTTATTTTGGCACCTCCTGTGGAGGACAACTTAGTGAGTTGTTAGAAAGATTTTAGATGAAGTTGTGTTGTGAGGCTGGGGTTGAAAACCAACCTCGTTTGAATTAAAAGTGGGAGTGGATAGTCCAATCAAGAAAAGATGGGGTGTTTTCAGAATCCCTTTGGAGGAAACCTACTTAGACCACCACGTTTCGAGATGAGGCTATGTGAGTGAAAAAGTGGCTTTTGTGTGTGAGTGA
>ML781266.1:368660-391573 GCA_009831015.1 Picea engelmannii
AATTCTAGTTCAAAAGACACTCTAATTAAAAAATTTAGTAGGTAATTTATATAGATTCCAAATTAACGGTATACAAATAAAATGTGTGCAACCACTGGAAACAAATAATTTGATTAGCAAGGCATATTTTGGCATAGTAGGGGTCATTCCTCTCTTACTAAGACAACCCAAAAAATCCTATGTTCAAGACTATGGTGGCCTAAAATCTTTAAGGATTATTTCAAATGGTTAATAAATGTGTCTAGTGCCAAAAAGTAAGCAACAAACCAAAGATAAGGGATATTCACAAACTTAAACCTATTCCTCTAATGCAAAATTTTGATCATTGGGGAATCTATTTTATTGGACCTTTTGTACTAGAAAAGAAGAAGACACTTTGAATATGTAATTATGGGCATAGATATATTCATGAAGTGAGTAGGCGTTCAGGTTGTTGGATTGATAATTGTGTAAGAAGCTACAAATTCTTGTTTGAAAAGATATTATGTCACTATGGATGTCTGGTACATACATCTTTTGATCCAGGGGCCCACTTCTTTGCAAACACTTAAAAATGGTTGATCAGATATTTAAGGTTGTTGATTAGAAGAGTATTCCATACTAACCTAGCGAAAATGTCCTAACAAAGAGTATGAACAAGGTATTTGCATCCATACTCACAAAATATGTGACTTGAAGAGATTAGAGTACAATAATTGACTTGATGTTATTCTCTCGGAACATAGGACAACATGGAAGAAATGATAAATGTAAAAACCTTTGACAAATAAGAAATAATGTTGATAGAAAACTAGGTGTTATCCTTGTAAATAGAAGTAACATAGAGGATATAGACAACAAAATATTTTAAAAAATGATTGGAATCATTGGAGAGACTAGAGAAGAACATGCTTTGTGAAATATTTAAATGAGAAATGATCAATATTATGGTGAAAATTTATGATGCAAACAAGATCAAGAAGTAAGATTTTGAAGATGGCATGTTGAATGACACTGAACCCATTCAGCTCTAATGTTTTCTGACATTCTTCCCCACAGACTTATACTGAAACAAATATCTTTTTTTTGTTCACCGAGAAGACCCACAAACCCTATTTGAAGTGTCGTTATTATAGCAAACTTGTCGCAACATCCGTCAAATGCAACATATTTATAGATTTTGTAACGTCACAATTCTGACGTAAAAAAGTCCTAAGTGACCGTTGGTATTTTGACTTGGTGAACATACTAAGGTGACCGTTGGAGGGGAAAACCTAGTTTCCAAAACGTCGCAATTGCAACATATATCTTCACAAACGTGGAAAGAGAGACATTCCAGTGGAAAACGTGGCAAGAGAGACATTCCAATGGAAAATGTGGCAAGAGAGACATTAATGTGGCAAGAGATACATTAACGTGGAAAGAGATACGTCAACGTGGAAAGACCGACGTTATCGGACAACATGATTTTTTTTTTATATAAATTTCCTCTATTTTGCGACAATATGGACAATTTTGTCCATAACGCCGCAAATAAAACATCATAATTTTTACAATATGTACTAGTGCATTATAGTTTATAAGGGTTATAACCAGGATGTTACATCCCCCTCTCCATATTTTGGCACTGTCCTCAGTGCACAACACCATTCCAATGTTATTAACATTACAATTCCAGGCCCTCTGGCCTTAATTCACACTGGAAATCCAGCCCAATCTTATATACATAGGCACTCTGGCCTAAAACATGTATGCATAGGCATTCTGACCCAAAACATGTATGATGATCTTTAGAATTTATATTTATGGCAACTGTTTCAACAAAGAAGCTCTCCTTCCCTCTCATTCCTGCACAACACAAAGAAATGAACCCCTTTCTCTTCCATGCAGTCCCTCAGGTTGTTCCACTTCTCCCCGTCTTTAGTGCACTCAGCCAGGAATTTTCAGAGTTGTGGGTTCTAAAACTCTAGTTGTAGCAAGTCCATTGGAATTTCTTCCTTCCATGCCTTTGTCATTTAGTTTCTCCAACATCACCTTCTTTTATCTCATAGTCTGGTACTTTTCTAGATCTTCAACATTCATCGTTTTCCTACAATATTTCAAATTAGAGAGCATGTCAGTTCAAAATTTGTGCACAAAATTCACATTCTTTCTCATATTGTAAGAGTAAATTTTCATAATCCAATACAATACTTATCTATGCGGTTCATGGATTTGCATCCATATGGATGTCTCGTCAACTTGGCTCACTATTTTCCCTGACATATCCATTGTGTGCATGACCCCAATCAAGAGCTATCAAATTCTCTTCTTCCTTGTGGTCACTCACCTTCAACGCCCAGGCTCAGGAATCCCCTTCTCCTGCTATGCAGTCCCTCAGGCGATCCATCTTGCCCCGCCAAGGTTCTCTTGCACAAGAATATTTCTAGGGACACATGGGTCTCATGTCATAACAATAGCCTTTTCCATTCTTTCCATCTTGGATATCCAACATATCATATGTATTATACACATACATTCATCATGAGATATCATTATAAACATTTCAGACATAAATGTCAAATCTGTTTTATACAGGAAAATAAAATTTTCCAAGCACGATCTTTTTGCTCATAATGGTTGGCTCTACAGCTATAGATATCAGTATTCCTTATGGGCCTACATCCCTTCCATATCCAAGACCATTCTACCTACAATTTCTTCAATTTACATTCGTCCAAAACAACTCATCAGTAATTATCAAATCATAATTCCCAAAACTGTTTTATATAGGAAAAATAAAACTTCTAGACATGAACTTTTGCTCATAACAATTTGACTCTTGCAATAATAGGCATTGGTCTTCTTTATGGGCTTACAACACTTCCATATCCAATACCCCTTCCTCCTGCAATTTCAACATTCCTCAGCCAAACAAATTGTCACTATCTCATGTACAAGATGTATATTCTCATGGCAATGATTCAAAACAAAATCACAAAGTGTTTTCAAAATTGTTTACAAATTCAATTCAATTACTTATATTAATCCAACTATCAATTGGAATGAACTTATCATTACATACACATGTATTATCAATCACACATAATTTTCCTAGTGCCACAGTTAATAAGATAACAATCAATGTGTCAATACCCATGGTCACATCTACACAATGCATCCATGCATTGACTAGATAATACCACATAACTATGTCATGTATTCCACCATGATGAGTTGGAAGGTCTAGCCAACGATTCAACACATCATCCACACACTCCCTACTGCTTTCCTAACTATTTGTTTACCTTCCTTTTCCACCCAAGCACAACACCAAGAATATAATCCTTAAGTTCTCTTCAGTGTTTGCAAAGAGGTTGCAATCCAAACATCAAATATACAGTAGATACCATCGAGCACTCACATATCACTATAGCCCTTCCATATCCAACCATATTATGGTCTCACACATGACTAGCTCTATGGGTATTCATTGTTATATAAGGAGTATGTCTCTTAAACTAACCTGGTTATGATCCCATAACCAATCATAACATAATATGCAACTGACATTTTATCTAAGTGCATTCTAGCATCAACAACACTTACACACTCTAGGCCTTTGGACATTACATATCAATTTAAATATTGAAAATTGACTGAGGGAATCCTTACCTCGATCCCCTTCAACATGTATGCATCAACAGAAACTAAATGTATACCTGCCTGGTTGTTACCAACCTACCTGTTGTTGTTTGACCAACTAATATTTGTAGAAGCTCACAGAATTCCCCCTTCATCATTTTGATCACCATTCCTGCCATCCTCATGGTTTTTCACCTCAACGGAAATTATAAGCAACAACAACATCCACATATTTAACCTTGATGTATCATTTTTCCTAAATACATAATCCATACTTTAGTCATACTCAAACATTGTTTCATAATAAAATACTATTCTAAGTTCACCAACATGTTATATGCATATCCAAGCATGTACATATGCCAAATTACACATCCATATCCACCAAGCATTTAATGTCAGCATGCCCACTAATGCATATGAAATTTAACTTCATTGTATGCTTCATGCACTCTAGTGCATTTCTGTTTCAATTCACTTATTTATTTATCTATTTCTATTGTAGTTGGTTGTACTTGAATTCCTTTAGATCCTTGATGCCTTGTGTGCTCCCATTCTTATCATTTTCACTATGGTTCTCTGGGTCTGAACACTTTTCCAGCCACATTCCACCTGGCCATTCTTTCCCACTTAGTACCATTCCCCAATGGAAATACATTTTGATTCAGTGCCACTTTTGAAGTGAGAGAGCATTCCAATTCCTCTGTGTTGGCATCTTTCTTCCACTATGAACTCTGATTTAATATTTTAGACAGTAGATAAGTCATATCTAACAAATCTTTCCCTGGAACTCCTATTCTTGACACATAGATATTATTCACACACCACTTCTTAAGCTCTGTCTTTCCTTCCACATCAAGCTTCCAACTATCTACACATCTCTACCTTCAATGCTATGGAGCCTTAATTTTCCTCTCTATTCCCATTAATGAAATTATTCACCTGCTATCTTCATGTCCCATGTGAGGATTCTTTCTTTTGTAGTACCTCATCCAATGTTTGTAAGCAAAATCATGCCTCCATGACCCTAACATATGATCTTATTCTTGAATTGATATAGTTATACCTCTAATCTTGATAAACCTGGAAGCAACCATCTTGTTATAACTATACATATCATACAAAAATTGTCAATTAAATTTACAGGAACCTTTTCATTTAAATGATAATATTATTCTGTAATTAATATCATTTTTCCTTTTTATCCTTTATTCGTAATGCTCATGAATCAACTCTCTTTTAATCATGACTATGTGTCGGGTCTTTTGTCTTCATGAGTTGATCATAGAAATGGATCGACTCATTATATCGTTGTTATCGAACAAATCAGTAGGTGCGGACACTAACAGATTTCCTTAGATCCACCTGGATCTAGAACAAAACACGACAGGACACGACTCTTTCCCTAAGTTGTAATCATTGAATCTACTAATGGGAAGGAATAAGTGACATACATGTATATCTCTTCCTTAGGTCTCTGTTGTTCTTGCTTCGCTCTGGTGCTCTCATGAAGTCAAGTCCAAGACAACACAAACCAACCAAAGTGAAGATAGCAAAGTATATTCAATGTCAACTTATGCATATGATCAAGGAATTACACAATAAAGTGAGAGTGACTTTATGGGAAAGGGACATACCGTTGTATCATATTAATTGAAAGTAGAAGATACAAACTGATCACCTTGATGTTGCGAGATTCCTTTCAGTGACCCTTGGTTCCAACACACACAATTGCTCTGTACTTGCATGAAGAAGATCCAATTCCTCTTGATAGACCAAATAGAGTCTTCAAGCTTCTATCCAAATAGGGTTCTTCACACAATTCTTTCACCAATTCTTCATTCAATCTTGCTTAACTTTTTCCATGAGAAACCTTTCAATATATAGGAGAAGGAGATATGGTTACATGGATGAAGATGATCCCATCAAATATGAGAAGTCGGTAGAATGACAACCATGCGAATGCCAACTCATTTTCTAGAAGATTCCCTTCTAGAACCCTCGAGACTTCTTCTCATTTCCAAGCTTAAAAATAGTTTTTCACCCTGTGTATGGAGTATACTGCGAGAAGTTCGCACCCTAAGTGTGGGTGGCCTATGAGAATGAAGGATTCTCGCACCCTAGACCATAGGCAGCCTGCGAACTCATCTTAAAAATATGTTTTTGGAAGAAGACAGGAGCCACTTTTCTCAAGCAAAAAGTCCTTGTTGTGAGCCTGAATACATCATTGTTGAGACATCACCCAAGTGACCAAAATCATTTGTAACAGAATGCCCCCCAAAGTATGAGGCCAAAATCCGTGATAGCTGAAATACTTTGTAAACTGTGTGTGTGTGTTAGAAACCAGGAGCACACCTAATCGAAAACCTGCAAACAACCAAGCATCTGTAGAATATAATACCAGTTTTGAGGTAGGCATTCCCATACTCATATCATAGACGAATGACATCATGAATGTAGGTCATGGCCACCAATCATACATCGTGGATCCATGCCATCAAAATACTACATAGCCACCAGGAATACACTGTGGATCTATGTGAGAAGACTTAAATTAAGATGACATAGACACATGACATACAAAGTGGATCTATGTGCTGATGCAAATCATACATACTCCATCACAGCCTGGATCAACAAGATGAGACCCAGGGTCTTCAATCCCATCACCGAAAAGTACGAATCTAGCCATGTGATTACATGTGCTGAAGTCGAACATGGTAGAAACCACTTGACTACCGGTCATTGATGAAACCATTAATAAGTGCGAGGGAAATCACCATTAATGTCAATGACTCCCAAGGTACACTAGTACAATCCAACGAATGTGAATAAATGAGTTGAGGTTGAACACTCAACGGAACCTCCCGATCAAGGTTCAATAATGAAAAACCACTGTCGAAAGAGAGGAAACATTTCATTGAGGCATGCAAGTTCCAAGGTACCAGATAATTTCTAAGTCTTGTTTCCAGATAATGAGTTGAAGTCGACGGAACAAGACTCGTCACAGGAGGGCCTTGATGTATCCCCCATCAATGACATGAAATAAGTAACAGATTTTGAGGATGAAATAGAGTGTGAATATAGGTTGAAATGGACACATGGAAGGTTGACATAGTAAGAATGGACAATGGCAGATGACCGACTCAATAGAGGGTTTGGATGAACTTCTCTTGAACATATGAATGATATGACCAAGGACTTGGCAACACTGACTCAGAGACGACCTAGGATATGACCTTGTAGCAAGTCAAATGAGAGATAAATGGATTTCCCAAACTGGCTTCAAATGATGAATAGGGGGTGTCATGTTCAAGAGCGACGCTTACTGCCATTAATATGAATATGAAAACAAATCCCTTTCCCAAAATTTTCCCCACCATTTATGGCGAGTACCTCTTTATTTTTACGCAAGCTTGAGGAGGATAAAATATGCTTGTTGATGTAAGATCATCCTTTGGATGAGTCCCTCAGAGTATGTTTAACGAACCCTAGGAAGGAGTGGCTTAGTCCCATTACGGGTCTTTCGATGTTTGTTTAACGAGTCCAAATATAGAAAACTCGAGGGTTTTTCATGTTTCGAGAGTCTGAAAAACACTTAAAGAGAACTCTCTCTGTTCCTTTTTCGTAAAATAGTTCGACAGGACCAAAAAAGTGATAAACTATCATCCATCGAACGTTTTGTTCAAATACTTTTACAAGCGTGAACAGAACAGGGTCGCTTAGCCATCTTTTTGTTTTAATGGAGTGTGAAAAGAGATTAAAGGATACTCCTTTGCGTTCATCATTTTCATGTTAGCATGAAGAGCACAAAGAGATGGGAAAAGTATCCTCAGTTACGTTCTCATGTATTTTCGAGCATGAGAATGAACAAAGACTATGCTCGAGGTTTTTCTAAGAACCATAAAAAGAAGTCATACATGCGACAAAAAGAAAAAACATTCGTACTCCTCCGCATGGACTTCAAAGTTGCTATACCTGCAAAAAGTCACACTCATAGGGCTATTAGGCATTAGGTTTTATAGACAAAAAAATATAAAAATCAACAAAAAATGGTAAAAAATGAATTAATATGGGTGAAAAGGGATTTTACCATTTTCATTGTGATTTTGCCAAAAACTTTGCCCAATACACCTCATTTTCCCCCAAATTTCATTGCACGATCGAAAAAGGCACAAGAGACCATTTGGTGAACCGTCTCCACCAACGAGGTAAGATCTTGATCTTCTACCTTTTCCATGGTTTATTTTTAGTTTTCATTGACAATTTTCAGGGTTTTATGTCCATTTTAGGGCCATAATTTGTGCCAGAGCATTCTCGCAGGTTGGCCATGCGAGACCTACGAGAATATAGGATTCTCGCAGGTGGCCTTAAGGGCACCTATGAGAATCTCACACTGTGCTAAAGGGGCACCTGCGGGGGCCGAAAAAATGAAATTTAAATTTGATTTTTGCTCAATAAAAATTATGCTAAGGTTTGAAATAAGTTGTTGACCCTTCTCTTATGGTTCTTGTGCAGGAATTTAACCATCATGATGCTGGAGTGGAAAGAAAGAGAACATGAGGAGGAGGATGCCATTGTCGGGAATGACCTAGGTACCGTCGCTTCCCTCTAAGACTATGGGATCTTGAAATTCTTCAAGATTCTGGGCATGAGGGCCCAACTCAGATTGTTGGAGTACTTGGTTCATATGTGGGACGTGGACCAATAGTTGTTTCATGTGGGAGTCCACACATTGATCCTATATATTGAGGATATCTACTTTCTAGTAGGGTTATCATGACGTGGGTACCACGCTAGCTTGACCGGTAGCCGAGGTGGCGGTCTCCCTATGAGTGAGTATTGTCACCAGTACTGTGTTCCTGAGGCAGAAAAAAGAAAAGGCAAGGTTTCTATTTGGGGGGTCCAATACTTAACCCTGCGAACCATTTTTTTCACTATAGCATGCATGGTCAGGAGAGAAACTCCACACATGGCTCTCCAGAGCTACTTCCAATACGCCATAGAGTGAAAAGAGCCATGAGTCTTCAACTGGTCAGATGTCATTCTCCGTAGTATGAAGAGGCAATTGACAAAGTGCAGGAGGGACAACTTGAAGCATTTTGGGTACAGATCACTTTTGGTGTCCTTCTTCCTCAAGAGGGTCCCATTACTGATATTACAGGTTGATTGGGGTTTTCCAGCCCCACAGGATCCGAGGATGCTGAGGTGGTGCAACCTCATGGCCCGACATGTAGCTGGGCCCATCATCAAATACAATGATTCATTCTTCGACTGGTTGTGGCCACAGATGTTGATGGTTGATGACTACGCACATGCTGGTTTGGATTTCCAAGGGGATTTGGATTTGGCCCTACCTGAGGATGCTCAGTGGGGTGATCCGGATTTGGCCCTACCTGAAGTACACATTTTGTTCTTTTTAATTGTTTTTGCAAGTTTTATCATATAAAATGTTTTTATGTTTGTCCAAGAACTAATCAAAAAATCTCTTTTTGATGACACAGATGTGGGGACATATCGACCTCCAGGAATGTCTCCTATTTAGCAGCAAGGAGAGGCAGCTCTAGTGGCACAATGGGATTCTGAAGACTATGAGGAACTGGAGCAAAACTTGGAGGGGTTGACCGCTGGCATCCCAGATATGGCTATTGGGGAGATCCCTAGGCGTTATTAGCGCCACACTATGGACGTGTTAGAGTCTATTAGTCGACTGCTTCATAGGGTGGCTCGGGCAGTTGTGTGTTATCATGAGTGTCACCCATGACGCTATTTTGTAGAAGCTATGAGATTCACATTTTGAGATTTTGGTCCTTGTACATAAACTTTTTGTAAAAACTTTTGATCGTTATATACATATATATGGCTTCTACCGGCTTATCTTGTGTTGTGTGATACATGTGACATGATTGGTTTATAACTTGCCCAAATGTCTGTCTAATATATAGTTATCTAATGCATCAGTCAATGTATTTAGACATCTAGGAATGTGCTGATACTCAATATAATCAAAATAACGTTCCAAGAGGTGAATTCGTAAATATACTCATAATAAAGTAGGACTTCGAATAACATAGACATTACTTAGATGTAGTACTATTAGCTATGAATCGAGTCGTATAACCAAGTGGAGAATACCGAGCGAAATAGCATCAATCAACAATTCGATGATGGCACTATACTCTACAATATTGTTGGTTGCATGACTGAGACACACACCTCGTAGAGTGATAATTTTGTTTGTAGGGGCGTAAATTGCCCAAGCAACACAAGCAAGGATCTGAGTATTAAGGCTAGTGCCATTAGCGAAGCCAATGTGGGGTAGCGAAGACACTGACATATGGAAACCAAACACAACGTAACATAAGAGGTTGAGGGCAGAGACCAGATAATGAAAAAGCATACTATAGTAACACACAATAAGTATGATACAATAAAATATATGTACTCATGCACATGTGATCTTAGGCATAGTACTTCTTTAAGGACATCCCATTTCTAGGTTTACTCAAAGGGATACTGTGTAGTCCACTAATTCATAAGCTCCTTTCTCCAAAAATCGGCTAACAATATAAGGACCTCGCCACATAGCTTAAAATTTTCTTGCTCTTAACATATCCCGATCTTGTTCATAAAGGAGAACCAGATCACCTTCAGAGAAAACACGAGGCTTGACATGTTTGTCATATTGGGCTTTGATGTGTCTCTTCTGGGCTTCTATGACTAGGGTGGCATCACGACGAGTTCCTTCTAATCTCATGAGATACAATAGATGTTCTTCTTCGGCAGAAGTGTTTGGGAGGAGTTCGATGACTAGTTTTAGGGAGGGTATCTCACATTCAATCGGCAGGATGGCTTCTAGACCATAGACTAACTAGAATGGTGTAAACACGGTAGCAAACTTAAAGGATGTTCGGTAAGCCCACAACGCTAAAAACAACATCATGTGACAACTCGTTTTGTGAATCCCTATCATTCGTCGAAGCATGGTAATGAGGACTTTGTTAATTGCTTCGACTTGGCTGTTGGCTTGTGGGTAATAGGGTGTTGCGTTTTCATGGCGAAGACCCAACTTTTCAGTGAGTTTGGACATCATGAAGTTTCTAAAGTGGCTACCGTGATCAGTGACAATAGCCTAAGGAACACCAAAACGAGCTATGATGTGATTGAACATGAATAATGATGCAGCCTTTCTGGTGTTGTCAAATGCCAGCATCGCCTCGGCCCATTTCGTAAAATAATCTATGGCTACAATAATGTATCCATGCCCCCCGACCGAGTGAGGGTGACATGTCATGAAATCGATACCCCATTTCGCAAAAGGACCAATGGAGACCATAGGGTGAAGAGGAGCATGATGTGACCGTATTTTAAGGTTGTAGGTCTGACAAGCGTGGCTTTTTTGGATGATAATTATACAATCGTTAAATAAAGAAGGCCAAAAATACCATGTTCATAAGATTTTCTGGGTAGTAGCATACCTAGACATATGACCACCACAAGCTCCATAATGGCAGTCATTTAGGGCTTTCTCAACTTCATCAAACGTGAGGCAGCGTCGAAAAATGGAGTCAATCCTAAGACGATAGAGAGTATCACCGAGGATAATATACTGATGGGATTGGTAGTGTATTCGACGACGGTCAGTACTAGACAAATTGGGCTGGAAAGTCTGGGTTTGGAGATATATGATGATATATTCATACCAAAGATCATCGGAACTAATCAGGAAAAGGGATTCATCAGGTAATGAATCGGCTGCTACATTTTCTGTCTCAGAGTAGGAAAAGTCACATATCAACTCGGAAAACACTAAGGATTTATTGGACTTAACGTGTTCGAATTCTAAGTCAAACTCCTGGAGTATCATGATCCATTTGGAGTATTTTCCCCCTAGCGGTTGATGTGTGAGAATGTGTTTCATAGGGTTGCAGTTAGAAATTATCGTAGTCTTGCGAGAGAGGAGATAGTGTTGGAAACATTGAACTACTTGGACGGCTGCCAAGGCCAGTTTTTCAACATGTAAATACTTGGTTTCGGTAGTCATAAGACTTCGAATCAAGTAATAGATGACATGTTCATCATGAGAATCATCCTCCTATATGAGGACCATAGCGATGGTGTAGTATGAGGCTGCGAGGTAGAGGAAATAATCGCGACTCTAATCAGGTGGGAAGAGAATTGGGGTATGTGTCAGAGACAGTTTCAAAGCTTCAAAAGCTTTGTTGGCAGTGGTATCCCATACAAACTCAGACCCTTTCTTGAGAAGTCACGTAAATCCAAGAGTTAGCTCGGCATAGTTTGGGATGAACAACGAAGAAAGTTTGCCTTCCCTTGCAAACTTTGTAACTGGCGAAATGAGGAAGGAGGAGGGAGATTGAGAATCACCTCGACCTTCAAAGGATCTACCTAGATCCCTTGACGTGAAACAAAAAATCCTAGAAGTCGGCTGGATTCTATGCAGAAGACGCATTTGTGAGGATTCAAGCGTATATGGTAAAACCGACATCAAAGGAAAATGGCCCGGAGGTGTATTGGATGATCTACACAATGCATGGAATGAGTGGGTAAGTCGTCTAGATATGGCTGCACGATTTGCTTGATATCATGGAAGGCATAAGACAAAGTGCGCTGAAAAGTTGCACCAACGTTTTTTAAACTGAAAGGAAGTTTTCGATAGGAAAAAGTGCCCCAAGGACAAATAAAATAGGTTTTGTGTTGGTTCGCGAGAACAATATTGATTTGATTATATCCAGAGAAACCATCCATCAGAGAGAATATTTCACTGCCGGCACAATCGTCGGCGATCTCGTCGGCGATCTCGTCGACGAAGGGGGTATGAAAGTTGTCTTTAGGAAATGCTTTGTTAATATCCCTATAATCAACGCACACGCGGATTGTGCCTTGTTTCTTGTCGATCAAGACAATATTAGAAACCCAGTCAGTGAGAGCCACCGCTTAAATAAAGCCATCTTTGAGAAGTTGCTTGACTTCAAGCTTGATAGCGGCCGCTTTACGTGGGTGGACTAGACGAAGGCGTTGCCGGACGAGTTTAGCATCTGGGTATGTTTTAATCTCATGTATCACAATGTCGAGGTCAATACCCAGCATTTCTTCATAGCTCTAGGCGAAGATGTTATGAAATTCTTTGAAAAGCAACTTGTAGGTGACAATTTTGTTAGGGGAACACGAAGCTCTGATATGCACATTTTTTACAATTCCAGGTTTTATGGATATGTCGAGGGGAATGGTGGGTGAGATATTACTTAAGTTCCCTTCATGAAACACATTGTGTGTAACCTCGGGAATGGTAGAAATGACGACAATGGTCGATGGGGTCGAGATCCGTTGATATCTCTTAATGGTGTGTTGTTCTAGGAAGACGATGGAACAATGATGTCCATCATTCCAGAGGGTGTCTTCCATAACATACATAATCATCTCGTCCATGGGAAAAATGACACAGAAGGGGAAAAATGACCAAGAGAGGGGGTAGAAGGGGTTGCCTATTGAATGGCCTGATAGGTGCATTCGACCAGACTCAAACGCATTTCATCACCGTAACGAAGATGATCATCAGGGTTGGGTACCATCCATGAGTCGTGAGATGAAGGGGTTCCGCAAATAGAGGTGTAGATCATTTTTATTGAGGTGACAAACAGATGTGGAACATCGGGTGGTTGGATGGGGAAGGTACCCATTAACGAGGAGTCTTTAAGAAGAGCCACACCGATGTTCTCGTATCCGGGGGGGTTTTGGCAATGAATGGTATGTTGTCAGTACATGCATCTGAGTTAAAGAAGGCTAATTGGTCGATGGTAATTACCTTTCCTTGATGTGGGAAATGCACGACATGGAAAAGATTCGACACAACTGTGCACATGGAATCAATCCAGCTACGACCAAGTAGAAGGTTGTAATCGAGAGGAGCGTCAAAGACCTCCAATTCAACTTGGACCGTTTTGCCTTCTAACATAATCGGAAACGAAAGGAGGACACCGTAAGGCTTAAAACCGGAGCCATTAAAGGCTTTGAGTGGGTTGTGGGATTCATTCAAAGGAGGAGAGTTGATGGCTTTCCAGCAGGTAATAGACATGACACACGTCGAGGCACCCTCGTCGATAACAGTTCTACAAATGTTCTTGTCAGAGACAATAACTTTTATTTGGAATTCGATTTGAGGGGGTAACCTTGGAATGTGATCTTCCAAGTCAAAAATTATTAAATTCGTATCTGTAGGGTCGATTCCACCAATAGATTTCAACAATTCCTTCCATTGTATAGGACAACTTTGAAGGACTTCAAGGGATGACATCACAGATGGTGCTTGGGCCAAATCTTCAACAATACTGTAGTTCTGGGTAGCACAAGCATGAGGATTGAAAGACAATTTTTGAATGACGCCCTTTGGAGGAGGGTGAAGAACTGTGTCAAGGCTTGGTCATTTGAGATGAAGAGGACCGTTGGTAGGTGGAGTCATGGGAGATGGTTGGACCAATGAGGGAGGTATTGCATCAACCTTATTTTTGGAGGAAGGATAATATTTGGGTTGAGTGGTAAGTGTGATGTCATTCTGCTTTAAATCACCTGTACACATTAAGACATAGGATGTATTAGAGGGGGAAGGTTGGTCATGAATGACCAATTGGGCCTGTTGCTGAGAAGGGAAGGGTTGTGACAATACGGCTGGAGTGGGTGGTTTCATGGTCCCTTGAAGGAACTTAGTAACCTCGGCTCATCGTGGACAATCCTTAGTGTAGTGATCATCACCACAGATAAGACAAGGGTATTGGGGTTTGCGCTTATCCCTATCGTCAACAGGTGGTGTTTTGGTTCTCTCTGCTTGCAAATTATTTTTTTCCTCCTTATTCTTACCCTTTCCCTTTCTAGATTTGTTTTTATCAGCAAGGGTAGATTGAACAACATTTACCTTAGAAGTTTTTCCGGTGGGAGGGGTAGGAGACAGAGCATTTTGAACATTAGAAGAAATGGGTTTGGGGTTGTTGCTAGAGGTTTGGATGGAATGTGGTTGGGCATGTCAAGTGCCAATCACACCGTTGGCTTCATGAGAAGTAGAAGGAGTAGTTGAAGTGGCGGAAGTAGAAGGACGAGGCTCATCAGGGAGTAAGTTTTAAAGAGTACACGTTTGCGAGTAAACAAGGTCAAGGTATTGAGCATGACTAATGGCCTGTTCTTCTATGACAACTCCACCCATGGTGATGTCACGACCGATGTCATTCATGAATTATTTTGTGAACCACTCTACCAGCAACTAATTGGGAAGTTCGAGTTTGATGAGACATCCTCTCTATCGCCACTCATGAATGTGATCGGAGTTATGAGTGGCTTTGGTTTTTTTGAAAGAACTCAAAATATCGATCCCCATTTCATAGCGGATCGGTCACTGGTAGTAAGTGAGGAAAGCCATAGCGAGGGTGTTGAAGTCGGTGAAGAAACCTCATGGTAATTCTATATACCACTTCATGGCAGAACCCGTTAGGGTTCACTAAAAAAGGTGTAAACGAATAGAGTTGTCCATCAAGGAGTTGGATGAGAACCAAAGGTGAAAAGTCATTACATGATTGTTCGGGTCCTCTCCCAATTTGCCATCAAATTTAGGGATGTCAGATGGTAGTTTGGCCGGTATGGAGGGCCATTAGGGAGAGTGACGGATCAGATCATTTAAAATCCTCGAAAGATCCGAGAGGTCCAGGGTGGCTAAGAAAGGTAACTCTTTATTCACATGCAGGTATTGGTGACTTTGGGGAGGGAGTATCGTCGGCAAACCAGTGGGACCATAAGAAGTCTGCATATAATGCAAGGATCCAGACAAATTCGGTTGTTGGTGTGGAGGCAAGTAACTCATAGGGTTGTACCCTTGAACAGGGGCATGGGGTTGAGCATTCGAGCCCTAAATAGGATTAGACATACCTGGATAGGGTTGGCCTATACTAGGGGGCATGACGGAGCTAGCCTGAGGTTGTTGCCCCCTAGTCGAGTGAGGATTATATTATATAAGATGATTCCAATACTGGGCCAAGGATGGAGGTATGTTTTGTCCATAGGTTGGGGTCAGTGGGGGTTGCCCTCCAATCGGGGGTTGTGTCCCAATTGGGATTTGTTCTGCAAGGGGGGGTTGAGTTGGGCCTCCTTGGTGAAATTGTCCACCAATAGGAATCTAGTAATTTGGTGTGAATGACGGAATGGTGCCACTAGGATCAATGCCTCTGATAGAGGATGGAAGAGGTCCTCTGAAAGGGGGTATAGGAAGTGTTGGAATGAAACTGGGAGGATGGTGCCCAGAAGGAGTGGAACTGCCAGGAGTCTTGGATGAGATTTGCGTAGGAGTGATAATAGAGGCATTCAACGCATGGTATCCAAGTGGAAGTGTCGGGGTAACTCTAGGAGAAAGTAGTGTGCCAATGGGGGCTTGTCTAGCCATGGTAATCTCAGCATGAGGACATGTAGTATCTATGTAATGGACCATTTGTAAAGGGAGATTCAAGATGTGGTCATCTCGCAGAGCTTCTGTACCAGGAAAATAATAAGAAGTAGTAAAAGGTATTGTGTATGGATCAGATGTTTTGGGTAGCTCAGGTGAGACAGTGATATCAACGCCCGCTCCTGAGCCAAAGAGATCCCATCTAAAAATTCCAAGAGTCCAAAAAGGATCTTGACCCTCAGGTCCTAGGAAAGGTCCAGTCAGTGATCCAGAAGACTAAACAACTAAGTCTCTAGAAGAATTCACTCATACAATGTGTCTCTCGGAGTCGGGATGAAGTCAAAATTTCTCTCAAGAATTGGTAATTCGGAACCGTTCTAAAGAGTTAGTTCTTTCCACTTGTGGAGTGGCAACATCTTGGACTTCACTCTGTTGAGGAGAGCCCTCCAGTGATTTGGTAGCCAAAGGTTGAGAACCTTCCAGATTTTCTGGGGGTAAGCCTTGCATTCTACGTGAACGACATGGAGGGTCTATTGTGATTGAGTTAAAAACTTATGAAGGAAATTCTATGGTCAACTTGGGTAAACAAACAACATGCGCTAGTAAAAATCTAGGAAGAAAAACCAAGCAAACAAGACCTTCTAATTCCAAAGTCACTAGTTGGTGATGAACTCCAACGTCGCAACGACGAGTCAAGAAGGGGTTGGGCTAGGGTGGAAAATTTACGTTGATGACCTGCTTAACGGACTTACACCCTGGTCCAAGATCCCACACATAATCGTGGGTATGCCCTCCAAGGAGCCCGAGTGAGTGTGAGACTCTGACCCAACAATGCATAGATAGGAATGAATGACACAAATTTTTTGTTCGATGAAACCTATTTACAGGAGGGAAAGAGGAGTTTTCTTAAACAACTTGAACTACAATATATGTTCTTCTTTGATATGCAATATCAATCAATCATGAACAATGCCAATCCTCTATTCATTCTATTTGAACAATTGAATGCCAATATTTTCGAATAAAAAATTTCTTAAGAAGAAAAAATGTTTTTTAATTTTCACTAGAAACCAAACAACAGTGGTGGAACTAAGAAAAACTAGCAACCGATGAAAAAGAAATATACAACAAAAACCCAAACCAATCTTTCAATGAAGACAAAAATAACAAACAGACAAGACTAGTCTCTTCAAATGCATGTGGGAAACAATTTTCCAAGTAATGAGCAATTGAAAAAGACAATTAATCCCAACTTTTAAACCGATCACCAGCTCCCAACCAAACAAGCACTTGGATTTCAAAACCAGAGATTATATCCTTGTTAAGAAAAGGTCAAGAGGTAACAGTTGAGAAAAAATGAACAAGAAGAGCTTTCAATTTCTGAAGACTAATCATTCACGAAATTCGAAGTCAAGAAATAATCAATCACTGGCCAAAGATGTTCTTTTCAGACACACATACAAATCTGGGCATCTGAGGATACAAAAAACCTTAATCCAAAAAATTTGCAAATGGGTTCGCAGGCTGGCAGTGGTGTACAGTGTGAGAATCAAGGGTTCTCGTAGGCTGGACACAAGCAAAGTGCGAGAAGTTCGCACTGGAATGAACAGCAGGGTGCGAACTCTAGTGGTTCTCACAGGCTATAGAAGGGTGCAGTGCGAGAAGGCCTAAAACTAAGAAAAATTTGGAAAAAGGACAAGATTTTTGAAGGAACTTCTAGACCTAGGGAGTCTATCAGGGTTTTCTTAAGACTTAGAGATTGATGGAAATGAAAAAATGGTAAGTTAAGAGCAAATGGCCAAGGAAAAACCACCAAAAACCACCAAAAATGGGTTGCATCCCCAGTGGAGTCGCTAGTTTTGTTATCAGACAAATCGGTAGGTGCAGACACTAACAGATATCCCTAGATCCACCTAGATCTAGAACAAAATAGGACAGGACATGACTCTTTCCCTAAGTTGTAATAATTGAATCTACTAATGGGAAGGAATAAGTGGCATACCTTTATATCGCTTCCTTAGGTCTCTGTTGTTCCCACTTCGCTCCAGTGCTCTCATGAAGTCAAGTCCAAGACAACACAAACCAACCAAAGTGAAGATAGAAAAGTATATTCAATGTCAACTTATGCATATGATCAAGGAATTACACAATAAAGTGAGTGACTTTATGGGAAAGGGACATGTCGTTGTATCATATTAATTGAAAGTAGAAGATACAACCTGATTGCCTTGATGTTCCGAGCTTCCTTTCAGTGACCCTTGGTTCCAACACACACAATTGCTCTGTACTTGCATGAAGAAGATCCAATTCCTCTTGATAGACCAAATAGTGTCTTCAAGCTTCTGTCCAAACAAGGTTCTTCACACAATTCTTTCACCAATTTTTCATTCAATCTTGCTTAACCTTTTCCATGAGAAACCTTTCAATATATAGGAGAAGGAGATATGGTTACATGGATGAAGATGACCCCATCAAATTTGAGAAGTCAGTAGAATGACAACCATGCGAATGCCAAATCATTTTCTAGAAGACTCCCTTCTAGAACCCTCGAGACCTCTTCTCCTTTCCAAGCTTAAAAACAGGTTCGCACCCTGTGTATGGAGCAGACTGCGAGAAGTTTGCACCCTAAGTGTGGGTAGCTTACGAGAATGAAATATTCTCTCACCCTAGACCATAGGCAGCCCGTGAACTCATCTTAAAAATATGTTTTTGGAAGAAGACAAAAGCCACTTTTCTCAAGCGAAAAGTCCTTGTTGGGAGCCTAAATACATCACTGTTGAGACATCACCCAAGTGACCAAAATCATGTGTAACAATCGTACTCATTCTTTTGTTGTGTTCTCAATTCACAAACAGATCATATTTTGATCCTTTATCAATTCTCTGTATTATTCTAGTGTTAACTCTCTGTCGAATTAAATATTTATGAGGCGCTTCCTTCAAACCATTTACATATGACCATATGCGCAAAACCATGGTCTTATTGATTTGAGCGTTGCCTCTTCTTTTTCCTTTGTTTATTTATTCCATACGACCACAGGTGGTGACCAGGTGCTAAGCTAAGAAATTCTCGATCACTTATCAAAATCAATGGTCACGTCTTAATGTCACAATGAGTTGGACGGTTCACATTTACTTCGGAACTTCGGCTATTCATGGCTCCTGAATTCTAGAGTAGCAATTCCTCCGAAGTGATTACCCATCGAATGAGTCATAAAGTGGTGGTGACCATTTGTTGTCGATTAACACCTCCACTTACACTATCCTTCCACTTTACTTGATAATTAGTTGGGAAAGATCCTGAAGTAGATCAACGGTTAACGTTGACTTCGCTCTTCGGCACTTCACAACTTAAGAACCATCAGCCAGGACTAGATCAATGGTCCTCATCCTCTTTCACTATCAACGATCGATATCCACTTTGGAACTCCATCCTTCAGAGGTCTCAAATTTCCCCCCTTCCTTCCCCCTAGAATGCTTTTACCCGAAGTTCATGATCTGTCGACACATGTCGTCCTGCAGATCAATGGTTGTGAATCGCTTCAGCTCTTCAGGCTCCAAGATTTTCAAACTCTACGCCTTCACTTTCTCCCAAAATGATTTCACCCAATGTCGATGATCCATCAACATGTTTCCTCTTGCAGATCAATGGATGTGAATCATCCAGCTCTTTAGGCTTCGGGAGTTTCAAACTCTATGCCTTCACTTTCTCCCAGAGCGTCGATCCTCTGAACCACTATGAGATCTACTGTCGTGTGTCTTCTATGATCAATGGTCGATATGTACTCCAGCCTTTGGGACTTCGGGAGTTTTCAACCCAACGTAACCTGTCACATCTTTCCCCTCTAGAGTGCCTAGTCTCTGAACTGCATGATCTGTCGCCATGTGGAGAAATACTGGAAGCGGACATGTGGCCCAATCATGTGGGTGACACGTGTCATGTTCTAACTGACACCCCAATACTCCATATGCTCAAAAATTATTGACACATGGCACACATCCCATGTGTCCACGTCATCCTAGGTGACATCCACAAGCCACGTCACTTCCAAATTTCGGGCTTTAGAAATCTCAACCCTCAACTTTTTTCAAAATTATTTTATCTGAAGCTTGTGATCTACTGACGCGTGTCTCCCGTAGATTGACAGCTACAATTTCTTCGGGTCTTAGGACTTTGGAAACCTCAACTTTCCACCTTCACTTTCTCTCAATGTGCATGTATTTTTTCCATGTGTCCTCCTGGATTGGACGACCAAGATTCACTTCAGGTCTTCACTCATAGTCCATGGATTTGCACCACTTTTCCTCCTTAATCGGATGGATGAGATTCACTTTGGATCTCCGTGGTCCAAAAATCTCAATTCTAAACTTCTCCTCACTTTCTTTTTCCTGAAGCATTTTATTTGGTGCACATGATTGGTTGATGTGTGTCCTCCTATAGATCGATGGTCCCCATCTACCTCGGCTATTCATAATTTCAATGTTCGAGCACTAGCATGTCACATCACTGCATGCCTTTCAATTTGTGGGGACATGCATCGACGGTTTCGAGTAACCGGCCTTTTTCCATGTAATTCTTCTGACGTTGACACGTAACCCCTTAGTGAAACTGTGGTTTGGATTGTGGGACCACCTTGGGGAATTAACTCTCGTGTAACTTGGTTCCCCGCAATGCCTCCTGGTCGTCGATCTCTTTCCAAGAAATCTGACGGTTGTGACTTAACCTTTGCTTCGCTTTCATCGGACGACCCTTATTCACCTACCCTTCGATCCAACGATCTCGAATCTCTCTTGATCCCATAATGGTGATCACTCCCGAATTCAAATAGGACAGTCATGATCCTTCAAACCCTTACAAAGGATCTATGACATTCTAACTCCTGCATAGATTCTGCAACACCATTCCTCTTGAACTTTTCAACTTCATGGTCATAATTTGATCTCAACCACGAGACTCTGACCAATAGACTCGGCCCATACCAACCCAGTGTTTCAACTAGAATCTTTGATACCAATCTATAATATACACGACCACCTAGAGTTCGGGCTACACCACTTAAATAGGATGCAACACACCCAACCACCCGCAGGCTAGGCACGTTGTAGTCCCAAGACTCAGTTCTCTGATATCTAATTCAAAGGCAAAGGGTTTCTCAACAATGTTAGGATCATGCACACCACATGCATAAGATAAGATCCATGCCACAGCATAAAAGAGATAAACAATGTTCCATGCACAACAAATAACCAGTAGACAAGCACATTATAATACATATCTCAGAGATAATTAAATACACAGTGGAATACATTAAACAGAAAACACAGAGAGCACTTATCTTTTCAATTAAGCGTTCACCAACTAGCTATAGACCAAGGACGTTCCTCCCAACCATATACATTGTTGTTCATTTACTCTCAATAGAAGGTCACCCCCGATCCAGGGCTATGAATCTACAAGGACAGGTCCTAGGCCAAGTATAAATACACAGTAGTTGGCTAAGTAGCTCTCAAGTTTCCCAACCTCATAAAAATCCTAATT
The DNA here is from genome assembly GCA_009831015.1 of Picea engelmannii. Classification (NCBI taxonomy): domain Eukaryota; kingdom Viridiplantae; phylum Streptophyta; class Pinopsida; order Pinales; family Pinaceae; genus Picea; species Picea engelmannii. The sequence goes on from ML781266.1 coordinate 390,241, forward strand.
CCCATATCTCTTTCCCCCTCGACTTGCATGTAAATGTGTTGAACCTGCATATAATAGATCTAGCTAAACAAGAATACACACATTTGCAGAGAGAACTGAAAAGGAAGAAGAAGGAGAGAAAGAATGAAATAATTCTCATTAACCATTATGAATAATGAATAATTTACACATGATATACTATGTATAACTCAATGAGTTCAACTTGAGTTGAACTAAGTCACCATATTGGTGGTCTAGAGTGATTTGGACACACACTAGCAGTTATGGGAGTGAACTTCCACCTATTCTAGTCTCTAAGGCAGTTACGGGAGTGAATTGCCACCTAGTTGAGTTAACTAGTCAACAAGTCTTCAATTAACTGACTGAACAGAGAGTAGTGAGGAGTTAACTCAGAGAATCAAGGCTAATGTGCCACTCTAGTGATGATACCAAGGCAAGTGTTACACATCAAAATCACTCAACTGGATAACTGTCGCATATGCCTCTCACTTGTCGCAAGTGTCGCAACTCCTTTACGACTTGTCACAAATGTCGCAAGTTGGTTACAGGGTGTCGTAAATGTTGTTGAATCATGCTACCACAATGACGACACTAGAGAGGCACTTGAAACATCTCATGTACTTGGTTTGAAGGAAGAAACTGGTTCACTGAGGTCAACATCTCTTGACACCTAAGAGGGCTTCTTGATTAAGGGTTTGGAAGGGGAACGCTTCTCTAAAACTGCCTGAGGAGCGCTGGCGCCCTTCTGCCATGCTTCAGAAGTGTTATAACGCTTTTTCACCCCTTTGTAGAAGCGCTACCTAGATTTGAAGCGCTGGCGCTTCCCTTGACCTTCTCTAGAGCGTTCTAGCACTCTGATGCCCCTTCTGAGGGAGCGCTCTCCATTCTGGGCAAGTTGTTAGCCCGGTGAGAAGAATAAGGGAAGAATCATTCGATTTTGGGAGGCGGTTGAACTCGAATTCTTGGTTTTGTCAAAATATCTTTGATCTAAGGAGGAGGTTTTCAACTGGTTCTAAACATAACTCAAGTGGTTGGGCCCTTCCCAACCTATATAAGCAAGCTCTATGGTGGTAAAGAGGGGGAAGAACTGAACATATGGAACTTATGATCTTGGAGGAGACACACAGTCAGCCAAAGGAGAGTAATCATTGAAGCTGCTGTCATCCAGGTTGTGGATATTTTAGGCAAGAGTTAGACGAAGAGGATTTGACGAAGCTGTCGCATTCGCATCTACGATTGTAAGCATTGTTGTCGTTATTCTCATTAATATGACAAGCTTGGCCTGTTTCTTTCTAGTTTGTGTCTGATGTTACATGAACTTATCATTTAATGA